>JARHVA010004118.1:1305000-1580000 GCA_037957365.1 Torreya grandis
TTAATATATGATTAAAAGCAAAAGACTATGCTAAAAAATAAAGTAACTGAGTAAATGTCAGGATAAAGAGAGGAAAGGAATAAATATACCTCATTGGGTACATGAATCAATGCATGAACTTGGTGATAACGTGTGTGTGTGTACATAGTGATCATATCATTGAATAGTTTGGACTGTGATGATGTCTTGATCAATCCTCATATGGGTGGCTCAATAACTCAATCTAGTTTTAACTCCATCATTTCCCACCCCTGCTCGATGGATTTTGATCTCTATGAATAGCTTGGATAAGACTATAAGTGTGTATAAACCTCTTATGTGGGTGGTTCAAGAATAAAAGTAGGCTATGACTCCATCATTTCCCACCTATGTGAAGTAGATGCATCTATAATTGAACTACACAAAATGCTTAAAGTATCTATTTAAGTAAATATAACTATGTATGTTATCTACACAACCACTCAAGTATATTAAGTAGTTCTAGGCCACTCAGGAATGCCAACCACTACAAATGGAGTAAGGCATGAATCTAATGACAATATGGAATGTGATAGCAAGTTAATATAGTGTAGAGAATCACATAGATTTTTCCATTCCATTTGATCAGCCTGTGTATATCTGAGTATATGGAAACTATGCACCGTACACATTCCCCTATTCTAGTATTTGATTATATTGAATCTAAACTAAGTATGTAATAACAAAATCTATGTAATTGAAGTAAATGTGGGAGTGATCATGCTATGCATGATGAATTTGCAATATGAGTAACTGATATGAATCTTAGTTGAAATGAATGTATATGATAAAAATATGAACATAACTATCAAACCTGTGACTGTATCTATGTAAATCTATATTATACCTAGTGTAGTAGTCTTAATAATCTAGATTATCATAAAGTTGAGGCTACTAGATATTAGTGCACTATAGTGGATAGTAACACCTTGTGGCGCTAGTGTCCCACTATGGACACTAATTTCTACTTGGTTTGAAATCTGAGTGATCTAAACTATTGCTTGAGTCTTTATTTTTTCCTATGTCTAATTTTTGAAACTGACCTTGTGTGCTAAAATTTATGTGTGAATAGAAAATTAGGCACTTGATCTCTATGAAAAAATTGAGTGAATGCCTTCTATTTTATAAGGGATGTTATAAGAGATGTTCATAGGGTTACTCATGGGTTTTCATTCAAATATATCCAAGTGATAAAATCCTTCACCCGAATTTTTAGTTACCACAAATGGTCTTTGCCAATTTAGTTTTAAACTTTACATTCCTTTATTTTGTTGAATTAATATTCTTTTTATTTCTGTTTTAGCACAAGGTCATTTAATTCAAATTCATGATTTGGATTTTTTATTGATATGCTATCTTACTATGATCCTTATATACTCTAAAATGCTAAATGTCATGTATGTGTTTTCCATCCAACATTTTTATCTCATTGAGCTCTATTTATCAATATTTATTATCATTAATAATGTATTTAAGATGCATGTAAAGATTGTATCTCTTTATCTAAAATAAATTCTACTTATATTCCACATATAAGAGGAAAAATAATATCATTTTTAGTGTGAAAACACTTATGTGATAATCCCATAAGGCATAGATGATCTGATTGTGCCAATCCTCACCATATTTAGAAATTTGTTTACTGAATATTTTAGAAATTGTCATTTTTGTTGATTTTGCTTACCCATTTTTTTATGGATAATAAGCAGTGGAAAAAGTGTGATGAATCTTATATTTAACACAAAATGTATTAACTATATGATTTTAAATGATGATCCATCATCTATTGTAATAAATAATGCAAGATGAAACTCTGAAATGATGTTTATATTAAAACTCTACATATGTCATCCCCTATAAGTCACTATAGTGGTAAAAAATCAAACCACTTTGTAAAATATTCTACATTTATAATAATGAATTTATGACCTTTTGATGATTCTAGATTTATTTTTCAAATTAAGTCAAAGCCCTGAAGGGAAAATGGCCATGGTAAAATAATTAGTTGTAGTTTTTATGAATGTACGTGATTCAAATTAATATTTTTTTGCTATATATTAATATATGCTTCATATAAGAATGATACTTAGGGTTATTTTACATAGATATTACACTTTAAATATCATAATATATCCTTATAAACTTTTGTAAAATCCAATAATTGAGTAAAAATTTTGTAACCACATTGATTCTTTACAGACATGAGTGGCTACCGTTACTTTACCAATTTTATAGATATAGAAACAATTATTTTCCTTGAGATCATCCAAATTAATTCTCCACCAAATAATTTAAATATGTAAGAACTTGTATATATTCAATAGTAAATATCTCCATCCTAGTCTAAATCTATAAATACTTTTAGATTCAAAATTTTATTCTCACTAGGCCTTCTTTTGTAGCAAATAATGTACCTTCAAGTCCTATGTTATTATTTGAAGTCTCTTATCATAATAATCTAAAGTTATTTCCAAAGGTTGGAAATAAATTATATTTACAATTCCTAATGTTTCTAAAAACACTTATATAGGGAAGTCTAGACATGTCAATGATTTACTCTTATGTCTCAAGAAATTTTTAGTATATATATTTTGACCAGCATGAAAGGAGATAGTAGTTAATATACTTTATTGAATCTTGAATCATTATTGTATCAACTCAATCTAATTTATTTGATTCAACCACAATTTCATGTTTACACAATCCATTTTAATAATCATGCCCAAAACAAAATTTGTAATAGATATATCCTTCATGTCAAATTGAGATGATAACTAAGATTTAACTATATTTATCATTTAATTATTGTTAAAAAGAATCAACATGTCATCCATTTACTATAGAACCCTAAATTTGGTATTATATACTTTGGATACATCAAATTTGGCACACTTTAACAAAATTGGAATTTGCATATACATTTGACTCTTGTGCATACTTTCCCTTACTTATCAATCCACCTTTTATCTTATCCAACCAAATTAAAAATATTCACATATGTAGGATCAACATATTATATGAAAAAACCTTCCATAATCCTAAACAAGTTATCTCCATATCTTAAATCATTATTTTCACTCCCAAGAGAGTATTGATAATAATTGGACAATTATGATTTATCATAGGTGTTTTAATCTATATATAGTGTCAAAGGAAACTCAAAATATATTTTTAAAATTAGGAAGTCTCCTTTGAGTTAGTCTATCACATTTCATAGTTTAATCATAGAAGGAAATATCAAAGAGTCAACTTTTGTAAAAATTTCTAATTTTTAGTTTCATTAGAGTACAAATGTAGTTTTACAAAAAAACATTCACATAAATATCATCTTTATAGTAAACACCACACTATTTAATTAGTAAGGAATGAAATTTAAGGATAAATTCATAAAATAAATTAATAATTTAGGGTGGATGTAGTGTAATGGGGGATAAAAGTGGTATGCGTGTATATATATATATATATATATATATATATGTATGTATGTATGTATGTATGTATGTATGTATGTATGTATGTATATATATGTATATGTATGTATATATATATATGTATATATGTATATATATGTATGTATATATACATATATATATATATATATATATATATATATATGTATATGTGTGTATATATATATATATATATATGTTTATATATGTATATACATATGTATAGATATGTATGTATATATATATATATATGTATGTATATATATATATATATGTATATATATATATATATATACATATGTATGTATGTATATACATATATATATATACATATATATATATATACATATACATATACACATACATATACATATACATACATACATACATATATATATACATACATACATACATATACATACACACACACACACACATACATACATACATACATACATATATATATTTATGTATGTATGTATATATATGTGTATATATATACATATATACATATATATATATACACACATATATATAGATATATATATACATATATATACATATACATATATATACAAATATATATAGATATATATACATCTATACATACATATACATACATATGCATACATGTACATACATATACATACATATATATACATACATACATATACATACATATATATATATATATACATATATATATATACATATATATATATATATACATATATATATATATATATACATATATATATATATATATATATATATATATATATATATATATATCAATTACAAAGTATAAGCATCAAAGATTTGAAATAGTTTTTCAAATATTAAAAACACCATATAGTATCAATCTAGGAGGAATTCCCCCATAAGTCAAAATATAATGATCAATAATGTAATGTAAAAATTATCCCCATATAGGTGTCCCAATAAGCAAAAAATAACCAACACGCAAATCCTACCACCCAAACCAGTGGTGGCTCCAATTACCATCAAATACATTTCCTTGTCTTCAAACACCCTCCAAGAAATGGCATATTCTATTTCAATGTCTTCATCCAATTCCACAAACATAGGTCCCTCAGTAGAGCACATCTTTGATCTAAGTCCCCACTAATATAGTCCATTAGTTGATGATGGAGTGTATTAGTCAACCTTGTTTAATAGGGTTTTCATATTATTGGACCTGACATATTCTATGACCTTATCCACTTCAATAGAGCCACCCATTTCAATTAACTTCTCCATTTTCCCAATAAATACATTGACATTTTCATCAATTTGTTTCCATACCTCACCTTTATCATCAAAAACCTATACCAGATCCTCCTTTTCATTTGAGAATAGATTGATGTCTAGGTCAAGAGGAGTAATAAATTCTAAAATATATTTAATCATAGTACTATTACGACCATCATTCTACACATCCCTCATCATATCACTATTGGCCATTAGCCAACTGTTTACACCATTCTTGTCATATTTTGAAGAGTTAACACATTCCTAAACTAGGTTGTCCACTTGATCAAAATAGGAGTCCTTGATGCTTTCCCATTCATACTTAGAAATTTTGACCTCTATGGCTAATCCATAATAAACTCCCCAATTTGGGTGTGGAATCAACTTGGGATAGCTACTCAAATCAATCAGGTATTCTGACATAATCTTAAGAATTCTATACCTTAGGAACTATTCCAATTGTTCTTATGGCACCTTCATTTGGAGAAAGATATTAAATTTAATACCTTTACCACCACTAAATTACTATACAAATACTTTGTAAGTGATGTTTTAGATTGGTATAATAAACTTAAATCTCATTATATAGATAGCTTGGAAGACTTATTTATTGCATAGGTTCAATAATTCTAAACTATGATCTTCTTGAAAATAACTTAGCTCATTTCATCAATTGCAAATAATTAGAATCTGAAACAACACAAGACTTCATCAAATGATAGAAATCCTTGTCTAACAAAGTTTAGAATAACATTTTTGATGATAATCTATTTCATTTATTCATTAATTCTCTTCACTCCAAATTGTACTTTCACATGAGAAATCTTTCTCTAAAATCGTTAGAAGAAGCCACAAACCAAGTTAAATGTCAAGATTTATTTATATGATAATTTGAGCCTTCACATCCTCTAACAATAACTTGAATGCTCATGAAAGATAAAAATAGACATGATAAAAGATAAATACCTAATATAGGTTGTGTTGGGATCCTTATAATGGTTCCCATATCATAGTGTGTGTTAATGTCATGATATTTAACTTTCTACTTCCTTATAACATTTTACTTGACCGACCTTGGACACACTACATGAGATAAATAACCTCATCAACATGCCAATGTGTTAAGTTTATTTATAATGGTGGTATGTACAAGATTCAAGGAGATACCATTCCTTATTTATAATTTTGAACAACTCCAAGAAAAAGTTGTTTTTAAAATACCTACTCTTAAAACTTTACCTAACATCCCATTTTGAGAATCATAATGCTTTAATTGTCCCATAAATTATACTAGAGCTTACAATGGTCATCTTAAATTTATAGTAAACATACCACCTAATATTTTATATTTAGATGATGATAACCAAGATGAGATTAGTTTGAAAATCAAATTTTTTTATCTCTCTCCTAACATAATTGTTGAACTACCTCCTTCCCTTTGACCTTGGTCTCATAAAAAACCATTAGATGAAATTTTAATCACTCAAAAAAAAACTAAACACTTCATTCATCATACCTCTTCAACCAATATAATCATTGATGCATGCACTATTAACCTTCACACTCTTGATTACAATGATGGATATTTATTAAATGATCCCTTTTGAGTTGGCTTTTCTCAAGATAAAAATTTATAAATACTTAGATATCATTATTTTTTATGTAATTATCCTAGTTTTACTCATGTTTTTTTATCCTTCTATAGTTCTTGATATTATTTCTTCTAATGTTTACAAATATGAGATGGATCACATACACATTACTACTCTAGTAAATATTGATCCTCTTTAGAATATTATTTTTAACCATGTTATGCTAGGACCTTACAAGTTCATTAGACATGATGAATCTTATATTTTACCTCCTATAGAGATGTTGGCACACTATACCAACCCACTGTGAGCTCATATTTTGATGTGGACTAGGTTATCCATGATATTATTCTGATTTCTTCTCCTATTGGTGATGGAATACTACCTTTGCCTAAGCTTAACCCTCTAGTGACATAAATGGGAAAATGAGCCATATTATGATATCTATATAGTTATTGGTCATTGGGCTAAATATTTTAATGCACATTAACAACAAGACTTATCATCTACTTCTACTCTAGATAGTTGACCTTCACATTCTAATCCTAGGCATACTTGTTATTTTCATTGTACACATAATCATTCTTCTACTGATTACCAATAGCTTTGGTAGTATATTGATACACTTCATCCAAATAAAGCATATTCTACAAATAAGATCCTACCACCTCATAAGATACTCTGAGAATGCATACCTAAATATGGGAATGTTTATTATCTTTAGCATTAGTGTAATACACACCATACAGATAGATGTTGAGTGATACAAAAATGCTTTCTTGATTTTTCATGACCTATGCCTTCACTGGCTCAGCCACACTCTCCAAGATGCTCAATTATAATGGCTGATCCTTTTATGTAGCCTACATCTTCTCATATATCTAAGGATATTAGTCATACTTTGATATCAGTTCTTTGCATTAAATATAGCATATAGGAGATGTCTCATGAGCATCATTATTATTCTAGCATACTTACCTTATCTATAGATATGATACACCAAGAAGTCTTTTCATGAATTTTTGTAAAGATTAATGAGACTCTTATCAGCGTTAGAATTTAGTTACACATAAACATATCGAATATTATGGATGATGTTTGTCATGAAAATTATCAGAATTTGTGAACACATCATGGTGTTTAATCACATTATTTGGACTTGATTTATGATCATATATTGATCTTATGTTGTACTTATCATTTAAAAATGTTTCATGACTTAATTTTTTGTTGCATGGATTAATAATTTATTTATACCCTGTTTTATTTTGGATGATTTCTCTTTTATGTTTGTTACCTTATTTTTTTCAAATAAAGGTATCTAATATTATGAAATGGTTTTAAATCCACACCCCTTTTAATATCTTATCTTTACCATATGATCAGTTATCAAGCATATTTCTTAGTGTATCACTATATAAACAAATCTCTTCGATATTTATTTTCCCCTTACATTCCCTTAATACTAAACATGCAAATGGTTAGTCTTGAGATCACATATTTATTTATAAGAATGCATAATTATTTAGAAACATGATAAAATATCTAAGTATTTTATATCCTAAAAATCAAATCATAAATCTTATCTATGTTTTTCAATTTTATCACTCATGTTTGGTTATTCCAAATCCATATGGAGCAAGAATAAAAAAAGCCATAATATTTTAAAAACCAAATCATTTAAAAAAATGAAATGATAAAAGGAAAAAGTAAACATTCAAATGTCAAAATCACACCAAAATATATGATTCATATCTTAACACATCTCTTATTCCTAGTCGAAGCTCAAATTCTATAGTTGGTCTCATGATAGAGCCAAGGTATATTGGGGTGTGCTACCACAATAGACTGGGATATGAGATCTCAATATTATATCTAGTATTACCTACTTTCTCACATAAGTAACCAATCTTTATAGTAGACTAACAACTCTATAATGGGTCCTGATGAATGCAAAACACATTATGGGAAGGTAGGTCCATTTTAATTTTCTTATATATAACCTTAATGAGATGATCTTATTACTACACTTATTCAACCAAAAATTTTGGTATTTATTTCAAAAAAATATCTTTTAAATTTGGCATCTGATAAATTCTTAGATCTTAATTATTTACTTAGCATGCCTCATACCTACTAAGGTTTATTTCAAACACCTATGTCATGATTTCTTCATTCCTTATTTCATTACAACATTCCAAATATTCCTCCTTAAGGAATATTATTTTTTAATTGATCATATTCTATTGGTTTTTCTTTTGTGAGTTGCACCATCACACCTTAGATAAGACTAGGCCTTCATAAACACCTCCTTATCATATATTAATATTTACCATTATTAAAATTTAGCTCATTAATTTACCCTTTGTGAGTTTTAGTGTAAGACATTGTATACGAATAGACTTTCATCATAAATTATACTTAAAACTTCATACCATGATTAGTCACAAATATAATTATACTTATTGACATTGACATTATTCTTACTTGTATCTCATTTAAATTACATTTTAAATTCATATCAACTAGATTTAGTTTGTCTTAAATTTTATTATTTCAATTCATTGACACCTAACATACTTCCCAAATTGATTTTATATGTCTTATGTTTTACATTTTATCATTTCATTTCACTTATGTCATACATGCTTCCCAACTTGATTTAGTGTGTTTTATATCTTCTCATGTATTGATCCAAGTAGATCCATGTACCGTTCCATTTTGAAAGTCTTTAATTTCTAGTCAAACCACTTGTACATTAAAGAATTATTCAAGAGATTTTTGATGCTTCTTTTGGAATGCAAAACAGAGTCCAGATGCTCGAGATATAGCTTGCTGAAGTTTTCTTGCAATAGGTGAATAACATGTGTCAAAAAGTGACATGACATTATTCAAATACATCAACTGGACAAATAAAAATTTAACACATGGCAATATGAATTTTTGTAAAAAAATTTCTTTGGTGTTTGGTTTGTTGATAGCCTCTAGTCTTTGATAGGCGGTCATATGAGGATCTATGGGCCCCATTATTTGCTCACTGGGGGCCCTCAATGAGGGTCAACACACTCTTATGGAGGGGTGCTTTGGCCTCCTAATCTTCATATATTATTTTTTGTGAAATTTTATTTAAGTCACAAAGTCTACTTAAACCCCACCAATGTGGGATAATTTTTTAAAGCTTTTTAATAAGGATCCTCAAACCAACAAGTGACAGAGCCACAAACCATCAACATAAGCTACCATGGCATCCACCTTTTCCACATACACCATGTAAAGACCAAGTCATAACCAAGGAATCTCCAATGGTGGCCTATGTATAGGCTCAAGCTAAGCTTAGCACCTAAGTCTCCTCCAAAAGGGATGTAAACATTATGTAAGGAGGCCACCAACCTTAAAAAAGACTTGATAATGTTTCCCATTTGCAAATGTGGGATAAAGATAAGTGTTAAAACACCAAAAGAGAAGGTTGACACCTTGAAACTTGCACCTATTATGTAAAAAGGATAATCTTTGACCACTTTTGCCATGGGCTTCAAAGTGCTATAAAGGGAATGAAATTCCATTTGAAGGGTACTAATCAACAGACTGTGTAAAGAGAATTAAGAAGGTTAAAGATTTATTTATGCCTTGTACAGCCTTGGGCCATTAATGATAGGTCTAAGAGATGTTTTTACAAGTAGGTAAAGACCAAAGAAGGGGAATTGAAGACTTGTATTGATTTTGAAAGCCATTTATTACATAAAATTAATGGAAATGGTCCTCACTTCGAATGGAACCAAAGACGTAGGATATTAAAGCCGAACTCCATTATCAATTCACTAGTGATTTCTTCTAATTTTTCTCTACTATTTTATAATTCTGATCTTCATTTTAATTTTAATTTTTATTTCATTATTAAAAAATAAATGGAAAAGTTGAGAAATTAGTAGATCTTTTAAATGTGATAGTGTGTTATTCAATTTTGTGACACTTGCATTTTCAGTTTTCAGATCATTTACTTTTGTCTTACATGATTTTCAAACTTGATTTAGTATGTTTTACAAATAACTTAATTATTTAAACATTTTACACACTTCCCAACATGATTTAGTGTGTTTAACATTTTATTTAGTTTTTTATACATTACACTTTTATATCTTTACTCTTATTTTCTAATCATTCTTTTTAACCATGCATTTATTCACATCTTGTAAAAAATAATCTGAAATACATCATACATTTTGTCATAAGTATATATAATAACTTAAACATGTCTTAAAAATAAAATACACACATCCATAACATCTATGAGTCATAAAAAATAAATATAGATTTGTATATATCATTGGATAAAATGTTTCATACAATATAATAATATATTATAAGCATAATAAAAAAATATCACTATAGTTGTGGTCTACCCTACCCATCTAGTGGACATGCCACACTACCCATTAGACCCTAAGATTATCCCCTTTGACTGGTGCACTTTAGTGACTCCATCTTCAAACATAGGCCCTATATTTGTCCCTATAGATTGGCCACCTAGGCTTGAACATGTCCCAAATCTATATATGTTTTCATATGGGTAACTCTCTCCTTAGTCACTATCTTCCATGATTTTACCTCTCCATCACCCAATCTTAGTGTTAATTATGATGTATCTCCTTATCTTTATAGATCGCATGCTACTTTACTGATCAATCAAAACCAACTAGCATATCTTTAAGTAGAGGGTGTAACTGGATTAACCATGTCAATAGTATCATTATATATCAACACATCATACAATATATCATGGTGTGTTTCCTACACTATAATGAACCATATGAAATCCTATGAAGTATCTAAAAACATAAACCAAATGTACATTATATCTCTCTCTCATATACACACATCAAAAACATCTATCTAAAATAAATATATATCTAAACTATCAACATAATCAACATCAACTACATTAAAAAACACAAAAATATTACCAAAATAGTATACACATTAGCACATACACCAAGTACATCCCTTGGATTATGTCTCTGAGATGGTACAAAATTATGATGGAGAATACAAGCACATTGTGGTCCACTCCAAATATATCGCTTTATGGACCAATTTTGTGTAGGTTGTTCTATAGGATATCTTTGATTAGTTTCCTATACCTATAACTATTTTATTTACAAATAATGAGATGGGGGAGTGAATTATCACCCTTAAACCAATCATTCAATTTCACTTATTATTCATGAAGCATTCATTCAAACACATACATCAACCAATGCATAAACAAGCATCCACATAAGCATATAACATATGAATATAAGATATAGGTGGGAAAAACTCAAGGGGTATAAAAACCACTAAAACATATCCTAGAATATATTCTTATAATTAATTAATCAATATTTAGTGAGGCATCAACCCTATAAGGAGCACTGACCACTCACTAGTCAAACACCAACTCAACTAGTCTTTTAGCAAGTACCAACTTGAAAAGAGGCACCAACCCCCTATGTGAATCAGAACCATAATAGCCACATAGAATATTTGATAACCTTTGGACACATTTTTCTCACTAAAATGATGATGATCACCTTATTTTTCTCTTCACACTCTTTTATCTATCTATCTCAAACAACCTATTAGGCCTCTTTGCTCAATTAGCCCTCTTCTTGGCAGATTTAGGTCATATGACATTGATCATCATATATATAATAAATATTATAACTTAATTAAATATTAAAAATAACTATATTATGGTTTTAAATCGATATACCTATTTTTTAAACTTTTATCTCATTTTTTCACCTCCTTAATATTCTAACTAGTCAAATTAGGCCTATTAGACCTTCTTATACTTGACTCTTGTTCTCACATGACTTGGTCAGAAATAAACATATCCATAATTAGATAACTCTTATAATATATTAAAAAAACATTAAAAATTTTAAACAACCAATACATAGGTCAGTCACTACTCATAAGGACCAAAAACACCATTAGGCCTAATAGAGACCTAATGCAATTAGGCCTTCTCAATGCACATGTTCCACCTTGACCACCTTGTAATATATTAACCTTGATAAAAGAATGAAATAATTCACAAAGAAATTAAATTATACAATTGTTAATATCACCTTATTTTCCATACAACATTTAACTCATCTCACTCCTTGAACCACACCATTAGACCTACTCACAATTAGGCCTTCTCACTTCCAGAAAGTATGCTTTGAATATCTAAATTATAAACTAAAATTTGACACATAAATATAAAAAAATAATATTAATATAAAATCCATGAACTTAGGGTCATTACCATGTCCATTATACTTTACCATATAGAATAAAAGACCTTAATCTGACCACTTCTATATGCTCACTCAAAACTATAACCAGGCTTCAAAACTAGTCAAGAACCTTTGACTTTTAACACCTTCATAGGAAATTATTATGAATAAAAATAAATTAAAATTAACCTATGATATATATATATATATATATATATATATATATATATATATATATATATATATATATATATATATATATAACAACTTCATTTTAATTATATTATTTAACTCTGGGCAAATCGTTTTAGGAACATCAATCTTCTTAACATGGAGAAAACTGCATGAATGCTCCAAAACATAATCATATAAAAATTGAATTAAAACACCTGTAGATTCACTTTATTGAAAATAAAAAGGGTTTTTATGATCATAAAAAATATTTATATTAAATTAAAACAAATATATTATAGGCTTAAATATAAATATTAGTTTTATATACCAATCTCATGGATTCATTGTACACAGACCTCACTATGTTAGACAAGTCAGATTGAGAACAACTTTCTACTATACACACACATCTCCAAAACTTATATCCAATATGGATATGTATTTCATGTATTTAAAAACAATCTTATGAAATTAGATCCATCCTTAATCTATGGAAATACAACCCTAATCTCATTCTCACTTCTACCTATTTTTCTCATTATCTTCCTCACTAGGCCTTTTTAGCAAAGGCCAACTTCCATGATTGGTTTAGAATTTTTGAAGTATATAACTTGATAATAAAATTAAATGGACACAAAATAAAATTCCCACACATAATCCTTTAATAATTTTCATGCTTTGACATGGTCAACCCTAACTGCTACATCAAAAATCTGAGAAACAAGGGGTTTCTTATAGCTTCCATTCACTCTTCTCATAGACCAATGCCACCTAGAGATACCTAGGAGATTCATATACATTATCCACTAATCGAAATATGACATTGAATTTATTTTGATCCATTCCTATAAATAACTTCCATATATGGTCATTGTTAGGGTTTTAGAGAGAATTAATACCATATTACAGTCTTAACGATCATTCATAAATATTGGGCCCTTAATCCAAAAACTAATGTTTGGAACCTTGAGTTAGGATCCTTCCCCAACTTCCATGAAATTATTAGGATTTCATGAAAAGGTTTCATGTGCTAAAAATCATAAGAAAATCCTTCTTAGGTCTGTATTACCTCATTTTGTACACACATAAAACCTCAAAACCACATTTCATGATTTTTTCTTCATATTTTGACGTCAAAATTGATAAAAACATTTGAAAAAACATTTAATATCTTTGATAATGCTATCATGATCTCTTTCATCTTGTAGACTAAACTTGACCCCTCATTAGGCCACACTAGGACTCTTTGCACATTAGGCCTTGAATTGCCAGTCACACTTAGACCTTGAAAATACCTTGAAACCACTTACACTACTCTTAAAAATTCATTATAATGTCATAAAAACTCATACCATGATTGCACACTACCAGTATTTTTTTACAAGCCTCGAACTACTCACCTCATCATCCTACCAAGCCTATGCCTTCTCACTAAGTCTCTTTATGCAAATGAATAATCCATGAACTAGCATTATCACCTCATTCAAAAGATTATATAATTTACAAACATTTTTAAATAGTTTCAAACATCTTGTCACATTTTATACCACTAATTTGTATCCTTCATAAGTATTGACAACATTTCATTATACTTTATTAGATCAGGCTTGTTCTAGAAATAGTCTGGTTGTATGCTTAGGCTAAAGACCTTACCCCTATAGATTTACCTTGAAACTTTATTGAGTGTTCCCATACTTCATATTCATTCTTGGGAATATTTTAACTTCCACTCATAACTATGTGTATCCATCTCACTAGACCACCATCTTCATAAACATGTTCATGATATGACAATGATCCTTAAGAATAGTGCTCAAAAGTATGCTTACCTTGTATCTTGATCTAAACCTTGACATGTCATAAACATTAGAATAATTACTAGGCTTCCGTCAAATTATCTCTCAACATATAGACAATAGGTTGCCTTAAAATTATCTCTTCTTATAAGACTCCTTGTCACATAACACTTCACTATGCATGACACCAACTTTGACTTTGACATTAATGACATCCATCTTGACTTTGACATTAATGATAAAATTTATGCCATAATACCAATAACATGAACATACATCAATGTTGACTAATCCTCCTCCTATACATCCACTTTCATCTATACTTGATGATGTTTTCATCATCATGGTACTCATGGTGGTAACTAGAATGCTTGTTGTGAAACAATAATCACCACCTCTATGTCTTCCCCTGTAACTACTTTAGCCTCTATCTATTATCATTGTCATCTGATCTAAGGTCTATCTAAATGTGCTCAAATTATAGACACATCCATAGGTACTCCTACACCTCTACTACCCCAACACTCCCTCATTTGTCATGCCCAATATGCAGGCACTACTATAAGTGTCATTAGAGGTGCAAACCCTATCTAACTAATTAAGTGAGTAATTGGATATGGATCCATAGACACCAAAATTATGTCACACATTTGTAACTCCATGTGTCAAAACCCACCTTGAGCCCCTTTAATAATTAGCCTTCCTAACCCATGTTTTCACCCCTCACACATTTAATTAATTTAAAAATATTTAATTAAGTCAATTAAAAAATAATTATGCCACCTTACCTAGACACCTCATCCTAAGACTAATTCTTACCCTCTGAGTCACCTAAAGACTTAGTCCCCTAATCCTAACAACTCATGACTTGTTCTCACCCCTAACATAAATTCCTAACTGACTACATTCTTCTTAACCTCACATTTATACTATTTCCTAATAGACATCACACTTGGTAAGAGAAAGAATAGAAAATAGGCTAAAAATATCCCTTTTACTTATTCTCATGCCAGTAACATCAATCAACCCTTATCTGATGTCTGCAGGATCACCGATGTCAATTACTTAAGCCAAATTTCAAGCTAATATTCAAGTCATTAAAAATAAAAAAAACAATCATTCTTATACATGCTTTGGCATTTGACTTTCTACATCCGGGCTTAACATTACTCTACACAAATCAGTCCAAATTAGTAATTGATATACTATATAGAGTTTGGATTATTTTGAACTGGAAGCACATGCTTGTCTTTTATGTTCACCTATTGATTCAATATGCCTCATTAGAGCTATTTATCTAATACTCATGGCTCATCCATTTCACTAGCTAAGTATATCTATATGTTTTGTAATTATTTTAAATAGTCATTTTACAATTACTTTACATTATACTATTTATCATTTTGTAAACTTCTTGACTCTCCCTATGAAGGAGTTGTAAAACTCCTTCACCTATTTCCCTCTACTTCAAGCATACCAACCCTCTATCTAGACCCACTTGAGTCTTACCTACTCCCTTATGACTCTTCCCAACCTTAAAGATCTGACCAACATCTACCACCTAGCTTAGAAAAGTCTCTTTCAACCTCCTGAGAACCTACTACCCCTATTGACATCGGTTACATAACCGACATTGGTCATATCTCCTTATCAACATCGGTAGCCTAACCGATGTTGGTGACTATGTATTTCCACTAACTTCTCTAAGCCTACCTAAACAACGTATAAAAATACCACTAACTCATATTACCTACATTATGTCACTCTCTGCTGCACTCAAACTACAAGAATAGTATGGATATCTCTTTGTTTGTCTTTTATTTTATTATTCATTACTATTTTGTTTCAAAAAGTGGATTGTAATCCATATGGAAGTTTGACACTTCCAAGAACAAGCACGTGACTTGACAACCCACTCATATATCTAATAATAAATATTTTAGGTGGTAGTGCTTTCTTATTCACAAGTAGTCCTCCCTAGCCAAAGAGGAGTGCTAAACATCATCTGGATACGGTGCGTAACCAATATAGGTTATCTCTGATCTCTAATTCTACCCTTCATATCTATTTCTCCTTAAACATAAAATAGATTCAAAATTTAGTGAAACATTTCTTGCATGCCTGGTGGGACCACTAAATAGATTTAAAATTTAGTGATTGCAAACCTCTTTCATCTTTGGTTATCTCTCTTAACACCATCTCCTTGATTTCCTTTAATGATACAAAAATTCCACGTTAACACCCTAAAGATCAAGATTGTGCCATTTTTATCACTAGATATATCAATCAAAATCATGTAAAAAGAGTCATGATCAATGGAGGAGCTAGTATTAATATTATATCCACCCATGCCTACAAATAACTAGCCCTTCCTAACAATTACATGTCTCAAACTAACACAGTACTCTACTCTTTTAATGATACCATAGATACTATGATGGTCACTATTGTCTTACATATCCATGTGGGTCCCCACACAATTACTAAGCTCTTTTATGTTGTATAAGGAGAGTTCTAATTCAACATACTACTTGGATGACCTTGGATACATGTTATGGAATGTGTGCCATCGACTTTGCACCGCTATCTCAAGTTTGAGCATGATGGGTAAGTGCATGTTATTCCCATTGACCTACCTCCTTTCAAAACATGAAACATGAATTATAGCCCCAATGATGTTATTATTCAATTAAATACATCATCTCCTCCACATTATACTTCTGAAGCTTCCATAATCTCCACTACCCTAGTTACATAGATACTGGCAACACAAATTTTTGACAAAGACCCCATAGAAGAAACTTTCAAGCATTTTTCACTTAGAGAATATCATTTGTTGACACTCGACATGTTCCATACTCCAAAAGAGTATGGAAAACTTTATATGCACCCCAATTATGATCCTCATATTGGGATGTTCATCTCGTATGGTCCCCCTAACCTTCAAACTAATTTCACATATGGGGGAATTGATCGAGCTCCCATTGTCGATAATCCATCCTCTTCACCACAACCATTTACTTATGATTTCTCTTTCCTCTAAAAGCCTAGCTTTACTCACACCTATCTTAATAGGTGTGCCTAGAAAGGATTTGGTTTGGGTCATTATGAGTAGGGTATTCATACATTTTTTGAATATCCCACCAATAAAACCATTGAAAATGCCAAAAATTGGCATAGAATGGGTTTTGATGAGCCAAATAAACTCACCAAAGCTTCTCATATACCAGTTATTGAAGAGTCAGTCTCTCCTTCTCCATCCTCTCCTCCACCATCACCTACCAAATTAGAGGTATCTATACCTCCTTATTTTTTTTCAATAAATGATATCCATTTGGCCCCCCTAACCTATCACCAAGGTAAGGAAACAAGGTCCCTTCCTCTCACTCATCCTAAAGTGATTGATGAAGACTCTCCCATGATTAACAATACTTGATGTCAAGATGATGTTATTCTCACACACAAGGGTGCAAATGATTCCTATATCCAATGATCACTTACATCCAAAACACAAGCTATGCTAAATGAATCAACCATTGACATCAATTTTCACTTTCATGATAATCCCCACATCCTTAAGATTGGTGAATCTTTGGATTCTTCTGAGTAAGCAAATTATGCCACATTTATTAATGGCCATAAAAAATTCTTTGCTTGGTATTATAATGAGATTCCTAGTATCAACCCTTCTATCATTACCCATAACATTATCATCAGCTAAGATGATAAACCTATTGAGTAGAATATTCACAAAATGCATCCTCGTATTGTTCTCCTTGTCAAAGAAGAGTTTTAACACCTCCTTTCTATTAACTTTATTCAACCCATTAACAACCCATAATGGATTTTCAATATTGTTCTTATCACAAAATGAATAGGGGGAATCTACATCTGCACCAACTACCATGACCTAAACCATACTTGTCTAAAGGATGACTTCCCTTTGCCAAGTATCTACCAACTTGTTGATCTAATAGTTGGACATGATATGTTATCACTTATGGATAGTTTTTTAGGTTATAATCAAATCTTGGTTGTTCTTGAGGATCAACACAAGACAAATTTCATTACCCCATAGGAGATTTTTTGCTATCAGGTCATGCCCTTTGGTCTGAATAATATTGGTGCCACTTACCAATATGCCATGAATTACATATTCCATGATCTCCCACACAAAATTAATGAAGACTACATGGATGAATTACTTAAAAATTCTAAACTTTACTGATATCACTTAATGATTCTCAAAATCATATTCACTCATCTCCTTTAATATAATGTTTGACTAAACCCAAATAAATGCATCTTTGGTGTCCTTTTGAGTAAGCTCTTAGGCTTTATCATTTCTCTCCATGGTATTGAAGTTGACCCTACTAAAGTTTGAGCAATATTAGACATGCCTCCACATACTAATATCAAACAACTCCACAACCTACAAGGCAAGATTCAGTCAATCCACCACTTCATCTTTTAGTTTTTAGATCATTTCCAACCCTTTCACCATCTCCTAAAAAATATGTCTCCTTCCATTGGAATACTAATTGCCAAGAAGCCTTTGATGCACTCAAATAGTATCTGATTTCCCCATCAATTCTTATTCCACCTAAGGAAAACCAACATTTTTACCTTTACATCTTTGTAATAGACCATTCTCTAGGTGCTATTATTTCACATTAAGATGATCACCATTGAGAACAAGTGGTTTACTACATAAGCCACACACTTATTGATTATGAAACTTGATATACCCATATCGAAAAGCTTTGTCTCATGTTAATCTTTGTAGCTTCCAAGATCCATCATTAACTCTTAAATCACAAAACCTACATCATCACTCATACTGATCCCCTTAAATACATGCATTCTAATCAACATGTAGCTCAGTGATTCATACTCCTTGATAAATTTGACTTGGAATTTATTCAACAAAAGTTTATCAAGGGGAAAGAATAACTGACCAGTTAGCTATCGCTCTTTTACTTGACAAAAAACCTTAAAACCTCAAATTCCCTAATGAATCTATTATAACACTCTCCACCAATGAAAGCTCTTATCAAATGATGATGTTCTTTGATAGGTCTAAATGTCAATACGGTGGGGGTGTAGTGGTCATCCTCATCCCTCTTGATGGTGAGCCTATGGATTTTTCATTTAAACTAGATTTTGAATGTACTAACAATATGGATGAATATGAATCTTTGATCTTAGGGATTTAAATGGCTATTTTCTTCGGTGTTAAATCAATAACCATTTTTGGTGACTTTTAGCTAGTGGTTAATCAGGTTAATGGTTCCTACCTATGTAAAAATGAAATTCTACAATGATATAAACATCATGTAGATACATTATTAGAATCATTTGACTCTTACCTCTTGCAAATTGTTTTTTAATCTATAAACAAGTTTGTTAACATAATGGTTTCTCTTGCTTCACACAAACCCTCTTCACCCTCTTCCTCAAAAATTTATGTCACTATACATCACTTAAGATTGCCCTCCTATTTATCAACTAAAATCCTTTTTATAGGCAATGTAACACACAACCCACATGACTTATGGTACATGCAACTCATAGATTACCTCTCCTTTTGTATTACCCGTTTTGACTTCTCTAATAATGGGAGATGTGTCTTCATGAAACATGCCACTCATTACATTATGCTAGGGGGACTTTTCTATAAGCAAGGTTTTGATGGTCTTCTCCTTAGATGCCTCACTAGTACTGAGATCCCCTTTGCAATTAAGGAAGTCCATGACAAGATTTGTGGTGGACATTTTAATGGTAATGTAGTTGTCATATGTATCCTTTGACTTAGCTACTATTAGCCAACACTCCAAGACTATAGTGATTATGTTTAGAATTATATCAAATGTTAACAACACACCAATCTCCTTCATATTCCAAGCCATGCCTTACAAGTCACCAAACACTTCTATCCCTTCTCCCAATGGGGTTTGGATCTAATCGATTAGATTAGCCCTCATTCATCTCTCTATCATCATTCCATCATTACTGATACTAGATACTTTACCAAGTGGGTCGAGGCCATTCCTCTCATCTCCACTAAGGCTAACAAAATTGTTGAATTTATTAACCATCACATCATCTATCATTTTGGTGTCCCCCATAAAATTATAATAGATAACAAAAAACTTTCAAAATCAAGATTATCTAAAATCTTTATGATGCTTTTAGAATCAAATTAAACTTCTAACTACCATAATATCCACAAGTAAATGGACAAGTAGAAGCTTCTAACAAAACCTTAACCAAAATCCTCATGAAGGTGGTTAACAATACTGCCAAAGATTGGCACATGCACATTCCCTTTGCTTTATGGGCTTACCACACTAACATTCGAACCCCTACATGTGTTATGCCTTTTTTCTTAGTCTATGGGATGGAAGTTGTTTTGCCTCTTGATGTCTAGATTCCTTCTCTTCGCATCTCTCTACAAGACATAGTAACAATGACTTTTGCCAAGAATATTTAGCTCAACTTGAGTTGCTTGATGAATGTCATCTCATAGCCCTCAACCACATATAAATCTATCAAGAACGTATTAAGCGTGTACAACAAAAACCTTAAGGATAGATATTTCAATATCAAAGATATCATCTTAATAGAAAATCAACATGTGACAAACATGGAAAAAATTAAATGGGGTAAGTTTCCTCCTAATTGTCTTAGAGCCTACATCATAAATCACAAGTATGGCTCGAGCATTTATCACTTTTCTTCTCTTAAAGGAAGGCTAAAACCTGAGCCTTTAAATGATTTTCACCTAAACCATTCTTTTATTAATCAAGTGATGCTTCACCTCATGTTTAACTTGAGCTCATCCCTTGAGCAACCCTATTACATTCATCTCCCTTCCTCTTAACCCTTATTCCTACACACTCAGTTAACCAATGGAGTGCTATGGTTTTACCCTCAAAGTGAAAAACCTCTAAGCCTCTATAGTCCTATCCATGACTAAAGTTAAAAAAATAAGATACATAAACAAGTTATAATCTCTTAGGTCATGATTCTTAATTTGGACTTCTCCCTTGAAGGACAACTACATAACATCTCTTTGATGCTATAAATAGCTGCTCCCTTGAAGGATAGCTATTAAAAATCAAAAATAAAAGCTTAGACCACTCCCTTGAAGGATGACTAAGCCAAGCTTTGTTATCAAGGGAAATAATGACTTAGAATCTTCTCATATTGATCAGCTTCATATAACCTCAACACAAACAAAATTCCAATGTAGGCTTACCGCATTGATCAACTTACATAACAAAAAAAACTTTAAGTCATAGACTTACCCATAGTAGCTCTTAGGTCACCCACATAAAGGACATACCATCCCCACTAAGAAGGTTATGCTACCCAAACACTCTCATTCCTTTTACCTTTTCCCCTCATAATCTTTCAAGGGACTTTGAACTCACTTGACACAAGGTGAGTATGATTCTTCTCTAACAAATAAATGGTCAAATGATACAAAGCATAAAAGAGGCTTGTAGAGTAAATTTTTACTCTACGTTGCTCTCAAATTTTCAATCGAGCACTACAGTTTTGGTTTCCATATACCTTGATCATAGCGATAGAGTTAGGGCAGAGCACAAGTTCATTTTTTGTCTAAGTGTCAAAGTGTAGTGGAAGTTGCCAAGTGTCAATGTCTAAGCATGAGTTTTCTTTCTCTTTTGTTTCTTTCATTTCATTTTGCCTAGATATTTGAAGTTGAGTGGAAGCTACCAAGTGTCACTTTTTGAGACATGGGGCCGGCCAACTGGCATCATCCGAGGCATTTTTCATAACTCAAAAAGGAAGTAGAATGTGCCACATATCAAATAGCTGCTAAATGGAAGCTTCCATGTGTCAGCATCTATGTCTCATATCAGTACCTTCATTTCTTCTTTTTTGCAAAGGTTTTTGAAGGGCTAGGGAGCAAGACATAGTGGAAAGCACTAGGTGGCAATCGCAGAAGGCCTTAAACTACTTTTCAGAAGAAAGTGAAAGTCACCGCGTGTCAGCTTTCGAGAGAATTTGGTTTAATGCCTAGGTTTAATATTTTGGTTCAACGCAAAAAGGCATTGTTTTATTTTGGTCAAGTGCCATAAAGCAATGGATGCTACCAAATGTCACTCTTTGAACCCCTTCTACTCCATTCTCAAATATAGAGAAAGATGCCACATACCCTTAGTAAGAAAAGTAGAAGATGCCACATATCTTCCCAAGAGCAGTGGAGGTTGTCATGCGTCAAACTTCCAACAGACCCTCTTTGAGCTTCATTGCTGAATAAAGATTATGGTGGGCCTTGGGTGTGAGTTCAAAATTTTGTGGAAGCTGCCAAGTGTCACCATCTGTAAGAATCCAATATGTGTCCTGAATGATTCTACAACACAGCCAGAGAGAAGCGAAGAGAGTTACATGTCTTTGATGAATCAAGCGGAAGGTGCCAGATGTCATTTTCTGGTGCCTTCTAAGTAATAAGAGGATTTTCAAAAAATTGACTAAGTGTCCTCTCCTGTTTCAACATAGCAGAGTGTTTCGTGTATCTATTGCTGAAAAGTGAAATGGAGGGAAAATCAGTTGGAGTTAATTCAAGTAAATGGAACAGTTCACTGGGTAGATTTTTGGAGCCCCCAAGGCATTGAAAGTGTTGTCTATTTTGTCCCCTGTGAGTAAAGGATGAGGTGGAATTGCATGGGAAGGGGACATATGGAAGGAGACATCTGAGACTATAAAAGAAGAGGAATTGTAAAATGAAAGGGGGGGATTTCTCATAGGTTTAGACTCTCTAGAATTTTGACCAATAATATCATTTGCTCTTGTCTCAATTTTCTTGAGTTGTAAAGTTAATGTAACTATGCATGTTTTTGTGCCTTTTATGTGGTTGAATAAATTAAGAGGATTGAACTCCATGCCTTGGTTGGTGTTATTTGTGTCATTTGAAAAATAGTCTATGCTGTAGATTCTCTGGAGTTGTGATTAGAAATGTCATTTGCTTTTGTCTCATTTTCTTGAATCAGAAGTTCTACATAACTGTATGTGATTTCTGCACCTCTTATGTGATTGAAAGATTTTATTAAGAATATTGAACAATATGCCTTTGTTGACATTTTCTATATCTCAGCAAAAGAATTCCCTATTTTGAGCCTCTATTTTTGTTATTTCAATCTCTTACATTGATCATGCACTTGTCTGCTCTTAAATATAATTGAGTCCTATAATAGTCTCACTGTGCTTAGGTTAGGACTAGGATTACACTTAGGCACATCACCATAGTTAGGTTTCATTTCCTACACTTGTGTTTCTATTTAATTTCCTATCCCTTTTCCCCAATACTTGATACAAAGAAGAGACTAGCTTCTCTAAAATCTGGAGGTTGTTTCAAGTTGCATTGTCCCACAGCTTGAAACTTCCCATTGTTGATTGATTAAGATCAAGCACAATTTTTGGCATGCCTAGTGGGACCAGTCTTGAAGTTTCTTTCAAGACCATATGAACTAAGGAGCTACAAGGAGTTAGAGCTGTGGACCAATCACTAGATCGCAATCTGCTACAAATCTAGGTATTCTTTTGCCACCTATGGTAATTAGTCCAAGAAGAAGAGCTAACTAGTTTGTACCGATACTAAATATTCGAGCCCCTATACCTCCAAGAAATTATGTAAGCTAGAACACTGGTAGCTCCTTAATCCTCCCAACACCACCAACTATTTGGGATCTTATCCCAGTAAATGCCCTAAAATCTCTACCCAAATTCAGTGGGCAAGACTCAAAAACACCCATGGAACATCTTCAAGATGTATTAGATGTCTATGCCATACATGGTGTCACACATCAAAATATGGCCCTAAGGTTGTTAACAGCCTCATTTAAAGGGAAAGCTTTAGAATGGTATCGGTCTTTGACCCCAAATACCATATCTACATGGGACTAGCTCAAAGATCAGTTCTTTGAAAGATTTGCAGAGAAAGGTGATAAGTCTTCTTTGTTACAGTAGTTAATCACCATTCAAAGGGGACCATAAGAGAACATGACTAATTTCAACACTAGATTCCAAAAAACTTGGGACAAAATCCCTGTTACAGCTAAACCACCACCTAGTATGGCCATAGTATTCTATCTCAAGGCTTTAAACTCAGATATATCTATTATGATCCAGTCACTGGGAGGACACACTTTGTTAGTGGCTTATGACTATGTGGTCAGAGCTAAGAATCAATTTAATTGATGTTAGAAAATTACCTCTAAGGCCTCCCATGCCTGTATTCCCAGAAATTACCTTGCCCTTATGTCAAGAAGTTCCTAAAGCTATAAGCCTGCCTGTGTATATGTATACTTACCCTCCATCATCTGCAAAGTAATCAGTCCCTGCTTAGTCATCTAAGATGGATGATATCAAGAATATGTTAAGGACATTCTCTAATGAGCTGATTAATATAAAGAGGTAGTAGAATACTTTCCCTAAGTCTCCTTATCAAGGCTATTAAGAAAATAGGTTTTCATCTCAACCAAACTAATATCAGGGCCCGCCAAGACAAACTAACCACCAATCAGCAAATCAATTAGTTGGGGTTCCCACACCCTCATAGACCCTTCCTCCCAACTCAAATAAGGAGATGGTTCCAGGTCAAAATAATTATGTGGATGATAATAATGCTTGGTGTTTTCCTTGCAATGATGCTCACACACCCAAAGATTGTCCTAGGGGTAATCTACAACAAAGGGTGGCTGAGCAGAGAAGAATGGATGGTCAGTTTTCTAGTACTAGTAACAATCAAGCCTACCAGTCTCTTGGTATGCAAAATTCAATCCTAGTGGCTCAGATGCAAGGAATGTCCTTGCAACAAGAGAAAGAAATAGCCCCTGAACATGCTTTGTTCTCATGGGTTGAGGATGAAGAAGCAATTTTCTTGAATGAAGCATCTACCTCCCAGAGGCTAGTAGTGCAATTTAATTATTACACTAGATCAAAGAGGAGGATGGTGGAATAGCCTGAGATTATAAGTGGTCAAGTCAAGAATAATCCTCCATCTTAGGGGAAAAGGAGTGCTGCTATTAGACAAGAAGTGCCTTAACTAGTATGAGATCAAGAGATTCCTACCTAGATTCAAGAAAAAATGAGGTATCCCTATTACGAAAAAACTTAGTCCTAAGGACCAATCAATGTAGTAGACCAATTATAGAGGACTCCAGCACAAGTGTCAGGATATTTTGGCTATTCTTGAACAAAAGATACTACTGTAAGAAGCTCTGCAAGGGCAAGTAGTGCCCAAAGGTGTTGTTACCAAGGAAGGACCTGCTGGAAAGGAAAAACTCAAAGATACGATTCCTCCAACGATAATGACCTTCGTGAACAATGCAACACAAGTAAGTAAATCCAAGCTAGGGCCCTTCTATTTAACTTTGATAGTTGGAAAGAAACTCCTGCATAATGCATTAATAGATTCAGGAGCTAATACAAATGTGATGCCCAAGCAAATAGCTGATGCTTTGAAAATAAAATATGAACCCCTTGTAAAGGGAGTTATGCAGCTAGATGGAAAAATAGTGCAAACCATAGGGAGAATTAAAAAACTCCCCTTACAGTTATACACATGTCCCAACATAATTGTCAACCAAGATATAGTTGTCATAGACATACCTCCCATTTTCGGTTTATGTTTGTCCAGAGACTTTATAGCAAAAATAGGAGGATATATGTCTCTTGACTGGTCTCACCTCATCCTAAGAACTAGATACGGTTCAAAGATGAAAATTTTATCTGAACCACTATCCAAAGACCATATCACCAATGAACCAACAACAAGATTAGAAGTAGATCATGCTATGATGAATAAAGAAGAAATAAATTTTGTCAAAGAACTAGGAGACTAGACTGAGCATGATCAAGAAGAAGAAAATAGCCAGTTGTTGGCTATGATGCATAGCGACCCATATGGGAACTATGACTCTATTGGTTTGGGCACGTATGTCATTTTTGATGAGAATCAGGTGATCCCAAATGTTATAAGGAAAGAGGTACCTATTGATTAAGACATAGAGGTCTAGACTTTGAATTTTGATGGGGCTAGAAGTAAACATGGTGCTGGAGCAAGAATTTTTCTTACTACTTGAAATGGTGATAAGATTTTAAGGGCTATCTGATTCCAATTTTCTTCCACTAATAATGATGTAGAATATGAATCTTTAGTACATGGACTTTTGTTGGCCAAGAAAAAGAGAATAAAGAACCTAAAAGTAAAATGAGATTTAGAATTAGTAGTAAAGTAAATTAGGGAAAAGGCAGTAGCCAAAAATGTGAGAATGAGATCCTACAGGCATAGGATTTGGGATTTGATAGAAGATTTTGAAGCTTTTAATATTGAGATAATCCCTAAAAGTCAAAACTCTAAGGCTGATAGGATGGCTCAGATTGGCTCATAGTTTAACCTAGTAACTGGCCTATTGGTTAACAATGAGTCAGTAAAAGTTATAGTGAGGCCGACCATCCTGGACAATGATGAAAATTGGCAAGTATTTGAAAATGATGATTAGGTAGTCTCTTTCTTACAACAATTAGATGAGTTTGCTGATTAGTTGAAAACTAAAATTGAAGAGGCATATGGTGATCAGATTATACAATTAAGGTCTAATAAGCTCCCTAAGAGATTGATCACCTTAGAAAACTTGTTTGACCTAGAGGATGTAAGCCTGAAAAAGAAAAGGTTCCAGGTAGATAAGGTAGACTATTCTAAAGTAGAGGTGAGTGATGGGAACAAATTAAAAGTTAGGAATTTTGCAACTCAAGAAGAGAAGGACAATTTAATCAAGTTGTGCCAAAAGTATGACAAAGTCATAGCTTGGAGCTATGAAGACCTTCATGGATACAATAGAGACATTATCTAGCACACAATAGAATTGACTTAGGGATCCAAGCCCATCAGATAGAAATAGAGGTCAGTGAATCCAAGGATTGAGCCTCTAATGGTAGATGAGTTGTAGAAACTTTTAGATTCCAAAATAATATTCCCAATCAAGCACTTGACCTGGGTATCAAATCTAGTCCTAGTTAGGAAAAAGAATGGAGATGTAAGACTATGTGTAGATTTTAGAGATCTAAATAGAGCATCTCTGAAAGACCACTATCCCTTGCCCTCCATGGAACAAATTTTGCAAACTATGGCTAGATCAGAGAGGTTTTCTTTACTTGATGGTTTCTCTAGGTATAATCAGATTTGGCTAGTTGAGGAAGACCAATACAAAACTGCTTTCACTACCAAATGGGGGAAATTTGCCTATGCAAAGATGCCATTTGGCTTATCAAATGTAGGAGCCACCTTTCAATGAGCTATGGATATAGCCTTTGGTGAAATTATAAACAAGGTCATCCTAGTCTATCTAGATGACCTCACTATTTCCTCAAAAAATGCTGATGATCATTTTGATTATTTAGAATCTGTCTTCAAGAAATTTCAGGATTTTGGGATATCATTGAATCCTAAGAAGTGTATTTTTATTGTACCTCAGGGTAAATTATTGGGGCACATAATATCCAAGGAAGGAGTTTCTATAGATCTTGAGAGAATCACAGCTATAATGGACTTACCTCTTCTAGTAAATAAAAAGGTAGTCCGGTCTTTTTTGGGGAAGATCAATTTTGTCAGTAAATTCATATCTAATTTTGCAGGATTGATTAGATCAATGACACTCTTACTAAAGAAAAGCATGGTATTCAAATGGACTATAGAAGGGAAGCAAGCATTCAAAGAGGTTAAGAAGGCTATTTTAGCAGCCCCAGTGCTCAAGAACCCAAATTTTTCCAAGCCCTTCATAATGTATGTCTATGGAGGAGAGTCAAGTATTGCTATTGTCTTGACTCAAAAGAATGATAGGCTAGAGGGGGAACACCCAATAGACTTTTTCTCAAGAAATATTAGAGAGTATGAGACCAGGTACAATTTTCTGGAAAGACAAGCCTATGCCATGGTAAAAGTCCTCAAAAAATTTAGGCATCTAATATTAGGCAATAAATTTTTGATACTTGTAGCTCACCCAAGTGTCAGGGAATATATCATGGAGGGGGAAATTACTGAGAAAAGAGCCAATTGGATCACTAAGATCCTTGAATATGATGTAGAAGTTAGACCCACCAAACTAGTCAGAGGCAGGGGTCTGTGCCAATATATAACCCAAGAGCTTGAAAAGATGTTACCTGAGGAAATAGATCCAGAAGGAGAGACAGAGACGGTGCTAAAATTGGGGTTTTCTGAGAGAACTCCCTCAAAACAAGAGGATATATTATAGGATATATGGAGTTCATTTTGTTTTAATTGAACAAGTCCTTTTCAAATTATTCTAATGGGAAATTGTTAAGATGTGTAGAACAGGCTGAAGCTCAAAGAATACTACATGAAATGCATCATGGAATATTAGGGGGGAATTTTTCTACAAAGACCATAGCCATAAAGATAAGTGAGGTAGGGTATTTCTTGCCTACTTTATTTATAGATTGTTATCAGTTGGTTAGAAAATGTCAATCCTGCTAGTATTATATGGGGATGAAGAGGAATGCAGCCATGCCCCTTAGTCCTATAGTTGTGGATGAACCTTTCGCTCAATGAGGTATTGACATCATTGGAATGATAAATCTAGTGTCCAAGATGGGTCACAAATGGATATTAACTACCACAGACTATTTCACTAGATGGACCAAAGTAGTCCCACTTAAAGAAGCGATAGAGAATGTGATCCTAGATTTTCTAGGGGGTATCACTACTCACTTTGGGGCTCCCTGCACCATCATTTTGGATAATGCTAAAGCATTCTTGGGGTCTAAAGTATCTAACTTTGCCTTGAGACATGGAATATATCTAAAACCTTCATCTAACTATTACCCTCAAGGTAATGGTCTAGCAGAATCAACTAACAAGAACTTGATAAGACTCATCAAAAGAGTAGGGGTTGATCATCACAAAGAGTGGCATAAAGTGCTTAATCTGGAATTATGGGCTAATCAAATCACACCTAAGCAGGTGATCAAAATGTCCCCATACAAATTGGTATATGGAAAGTCTATTGTGATCCCCCTAAGTTTGGAAATCCCTGCTTTCTAGCTGATCAAATAGATTGAAATCAAAGAAAATGGCCCCATGCAGGTCAGACTCGCAGAACT
Organism: Torreya grandis; assembly: GCA_037957365.1. Taxonomy (NCBI): domain Eukaryota; kingdom Viridiplantae; phylum Streptophyta; class Pinopsida; order Cupressales; family Taxaceae; genus Torreya; species Torreya grandis. The sequence continues at coordinate 1,334,697 of JARHVA010004118.1, forward strand.
TTTGGAAGTTTAGGAAAAGAGGGAAATGGCATATGATTCATTAATCAAGCATTAAGGAATGGTTAAGAACTATTTTGATAAAATGACTTCAAATCCTAATTTTGAAGTAGGCTTGATTGTGTTAAAATGGGATGCAAGGGCCGCCAAGCTAGGTTAGCATACCAAATTTGAAGCACTATGGACTGGCCCATATAAAATTTGTGCATGTAAGCAGAAGAATTCTTTTGAGCTAAAGTCGATGGAAGGAGAACTTGAAGAGATTTTTGTAAATGAAATCTATTTGAAACATTTCAATTGACTTGGGTCTCTCATGTATTATAGTTAAATAATTTCTCTTTCTAGTATTGTTTTTTTTGTTGTTTTCCCACTTTTCTTTTAAATAAGTGTTTTAAACACATGTAGACGGCTCTTTTGAAGCTATAATTTTCACAATTTTGATCTAGTGGGAGGTGGAGTTTTCTTTTTGAGCAGGCTCAAAAGTCTTGAGGGTCGCCAGTAACTGTAGAGTAAATTTTTACTCTACGTTGCTTTCAAATTTTTAGTCGAGCACTGTAGTTTTGGTTCCTGTATACCTTGATTATAGTGGTAGAGTTGGGGCAGAGTGCAAGTTCATTTTCCATCTAAGTTTCAAAGTGTAGCAGGTCACCAAGTGTCATTGTTTGAGTACGAGTCTTCTTTCTCCTCTTTTGTTTCTTTCATTTCATTTTGCCTAGATATTTGAAGTCGAGTGGAAGCTACCAAGTGTCACTTTCTGAGACATGAGGCTGGCCAACTGGCATCATTTGAGGCATTTTTTACAACTCAAGAAGGAAGTGAAATGTGCCACATATCAAATAGCTACTAAACAAAAGCTTTCACATGTCAGCATCTGTGTCTCATATTTGTACCTACGTTTCTTCTTTTCGACAAAGGTTTTCAAAGGGCTAGGGAGCAAGACATAGTGGAAAGTGCTAGGTGGCAGTCACAAAAGGCCCTAAACTACTTTTTAGAAGAAAGCAGAAGTCACCATGTGTTAGCTTTTGAGAGACTTTGGTTTAACACCTGGGTTTAATATTTTGGTTCAATGCAAAAAGGCATCATTTTATTTTTCTCAAGTGCCATAAAGTAGTGGATGTTGCCAAATGTCACTCTCCAAGCCCCTTCTACTCCATTCCCAAATGTAGTGGAAGATGCCACATACCCCTAGTAAGAAAAGTGAAAGATGACACGTATCTTCCTAGGAGCAGTAGAGGTCGCCATGTGTCAAACTTTTAAGAGACCCTCTTTGAGCTTCATTGTTAAATAAAGATTGTGGTGGGCCTCGGGTGTGACTTCAAAAGTCTGTGGAAGCTACCAAGTGTCACCATCCATAAGATTCCAATATATGTCTTGAATGATACTATAACATAGCCATAGAGAAGCAGAGAGAGCCACGTGTCTTCGATGAATCAGGCGGAAGGCACCAGATGTCATTTTTTGGTGCCTTCTAAGTAATAAGAGGATTTTTAGAAAAATGACTAAGTGTCCTCTCCCATTTCAATATAGCAGAGTGTTCTGTGTATCTGTTGTTGAAAAGTGAAATGGAGGGAAAATTGGCTGGAGTTAATTTAAGTAGATGGAATAGTTCACTGAGTAGATTTTTGGAGCCCCTAAGGCATTGCAAGTGCCAGCTATTTTGTCCCCTATGAGTAAAGGATGAAGTGGAGTTATGTGGGAAGAGGAGAGATGGAAGGAGACATCTGAGGCTATAAAAGAAGAGGAATTGTAAAATGAAAGGGGGGGATTTCCCATAGTTTTAGACTCTCTAGAATTTTGACCAGTAATAGCATTTTCTCTTGTCTCAATTTTCTTGAGTTCTAAAGTTAATGTAACTGTGCATGTTTATGTGCCTTTTATGTGGCTGAATAAATTAAGAGGATTGAGCTCCATGCCTTGGTTGGTGTTATTTGTGTCATTTGAAAAATAGTCTATGTTGTAGATTCTCTAGAGTTGTGATTAGAAATGTCATTTGATTTTGTCTCATTTTCTTGAATTAGAAGTTCTACATAACTGTATGTGATTTTTGCACCTCTTATGTGATTGAAAGATTTTATTAAGAAGATTGAACACTATGCCTTTGTTGAAATTCTTTGTATCTCAGTAAAAGAATTCCTGATTGTGAGCCTTTGTTTCTATTATTTCAATCTCTTACATTGATCATGCACTTGTCTTCTCTTAAATGTAATTGAGTCCTATAATAGTCTCACTGTGCTTAGGTTAGGACTAGGATTACACTCAGGCACATCACCATAGTTAGGTTTCATTTCCTGCACTTGCATTTTTGTTTAATTTCCTATCCCTTTTCCCCAACACTTGATACAAAGAAGAGACCAAATTCTCTAAAATCTGGAGGTTGTTTCAAACCCCATTGTCCCATAGCTTAAAACTTCCCATTGTTGATTGATTAAGATCAAGTGCAATTTTAAACATCAACAAGGCTCATACACCTGAGCCTATTTATGTTGTGATTATGGTCTTTGACAATACATGAGTATCATGCCTCTTTCTTTCCCATCCTAATCACATGTTGATTTCTCTTTTGAGATTGCATCTTACAACAAGATTCAATCGCCTTCTCACCTTTCTACCAATCTTTCTTGATTTTCAGAGTTATGTGTTTAATAAATATTATCACTCACATATCCATCTCAAGAAAAGATACTCAAATAACTACCCAAAACCATAATAAAACTAAAAAGCCATAAACATACCCAACCCATTCATTTTAAGCATACACCATCACAAATATAGAAAATTTCTAAGATGAAGCTAACCAATCAACTATGCATATACCATCACACATATGGGAAATTCTAGTCTAACTCAACTAACATGCTCAACATTAACATAACATAAACATGCACATCATTATAATAACTTCAACATCATCACCATCACATAAACACATCTCAAAATAATAAACTCTTAAATATGTGTGTGTGTGTGTGTGTTGAATATGAATATACATTCATGAATCATATTAGTATCATCTCTCTCTCAAAAAGTACATCTCTCATCTTTGGCTCATAGGCCAGTGTCTATACAATATATATAACAACATCTAGCACTTAGAATACTCAAGGCTATAGTCATGGTCATGAAGTAGCAATATCATCACCACTCTCTACCTATCTACATCTACGTGAGTTAGAAGCCATGGCATGTGTCAGTGATCTCTCTTGCTCTCTAGCCTCAAAATACCTATAAATCTAAGAAACTCCCTAATGGCTCTCTCATAGTATGTAATCTCATCTAAGGCAGTGTTGTACCTCACTATAGATATAGTCTGTGATGGACCCATCAAACCTACTATAGGAGCCTATACTAGTCCCTATGGTGGAGGAGAAGGAATAGCCTATCCTAATACTCTCATACTACCTCTCTCTACTATAAGTGTAGTAACCTAGCCCTATAATGCATCAACCTATCCCTATAATGTTGTAACCTACCCTTGTAAGATGAAAACTTGTGATTGTGCTACATCTCAAGCTTCTACCACTGGATCTTGGGCTTGTACAACAATATCTCTCTCTATCATCACTCCCTATAAATTTGGTGGTGGCCTTCTAACCTAAACCATGGGATGTAGACCTATCTACAATGCAAGATAAGCTATTATGCATCTAGGATCTACCACACTTGGGCTTGTTGGTAAATCCTTAAAATATGACCCATTTCTCTTGGGGTAAAGGTAGGGGTGCCTCTATATCATCCCTCCTATATAGAGGAAATTCAAGAGGCATGTCTTGTAATAAGCCAAACTATTTCTTGACCCATGTCATGGGTATCATCTATAACTCTCCAACTCATCTCCCTCTGACCCATAACGTGATCTATAAACCCATAAGATGCTCTACCTATCCTCTAAATATAAGGTATATCAAGTAGGGCCTCTAAACAATATCTATAGGAATTGATCCATCTATCATACACCTACAATAATCAATGTCCTGCACTATGTTGTCTACTCATGTTTGGGTCATACTCTCTCTCCATCATCTAAACTTGACCCTAAAATTGACTACAATCATGGTGGGTATCCCCAATGGCTATGTCACCATGATGTGCTCATATGACCAACAATGGAGTGAATGCTTGACACATAAACTATATCATCATCACAGCCTCAAACCCCACAACTCTCTATATAAATATGCCAAAAAATCTGGTCCTCATGCATACACTATCCTCTACTCAACCATCTATGCCAACACACCTATCAACACAATAAGAAATCTCCCCTATCTACATTTGGTGGTGCATATACTATATTCCATATCATCGTAAAGATACTCAACTGATGTTCTTCCTCATTGGTAGTGTACAATGGCTCATAAGCAAAACTCACTAAATGATAGGTCACCTGACATGCTCCCCAAATAATGTTGCCATATTAATATCATGCTCCTCACCCTAAAGTGACAATCGTAAAATCTTGTAAACATCCTCTTACATCACTATCAACTCTTTAATAGGTAAATAGAAAGTGTTAGTGGTGTGATCCCACCTCTCTATCAAATCTATCATCAAGCTAACATCACATGCAACCTAAATATATCTTCATAGTCCTCCTAACCCTACCACTTCCATGTGCTCCCACTCATCCAAGGTAACATCCCTCCTCATCCTTGTTAGTAGTGTAGGTAGTTAATCTCATAATGTCAACTCTTACCTAGCCTACATCCACACACACAAACCTTAAGTCACATACTTTTTAATATAAGCCTCCACCATTTTTTCCCTTCTCTTTGGGAGAACTAAATAGGCCTGAGGCACTCATCTGTGATATGTAGGCAACACTTAGTTGACATGGGGTATTCTAAGGTTAGCTCGACCATATACCCGCCTAATTCTCTAACCTACCTATCTCTAAACCCTAGGCCCAATTGCCTATCTTTCAACTCTAATCCCCATGATTTATATCTTAAACTCTAGGCCCCACGGCCTATATCTCAAACCCTCGACCCCATGACCTATATTTTAAGCCCTAGGTCCCATGACCTATTTCACCCTCCCTTTTCTTAACCACTTCCCTTATCAAAATTTTAACCATACCTCACCCTTTTTCCCTACATACTGGGAGAACTGCATTGGCTTGAGGCCTTCACCTAGGCTATGTAAGCAACACTCAATCAACATGATGTCTTTTGAGGCTGGCTTAGCCATTAGGCTCATTGACTAAAACAACTAGGGATCCAAAATGGGCCTTTTCTTCCTATTTGGGTTTTTTTCCTATGATCAACAACAATCTTATATGTTAATATCAATGTTTGGTGTCAGTTGACATTAGTGCCTTGTCAATCGATGTCAACGAGCCCCACCAACATCAGTGACTGGTTTGACTCTAGGGTCAAATAGTCCACCTCTAAAATTTAAGGTTTTTTCTAAAAACTACCCCTAACCCCTCCTAAATTCACACAAACCTACACTTATCCCATTTACTACCCCTCTAATTTCACTTTTTACCCCCAAAAATTCAAATTTTGTCCAACTAAAAAATTAAATACTTTAAATTAAAATTTAATTGAAAGAGCATCTTACCTCATCTCTCCATCTTCTCCAGGCTAGAATGGTTGGCACTTGTGGTGGTACACCTCTAGCTAGGTCCCCTCCTACTTCTACCATCTCTACCCACACCAACACTCTCTCAGTCACACTGTGGCCCACCAAACACTCAATCACACCCCCACTCTCACACACTCTTCTAAATCACTTAGGTTTCACCACCTCACCATAAATAGATAGGTTAAAGATATCTTATGTCCCATAACACTAAGGACTATTTTTTTCTAATAAACTATAATAAATGAGTTTTGGTGGGCCAATAAACCAATTTTTGTTGGATTTGGTCACCCACAAATGTTAGTAATCTTGACTAAGATGCTGATGTCAACAATACTTACTACCAACATCAGTGACATAACTAACATCAACAACCTTAAAATTAGAGTTTTCAACCCAACCGCTACTCTTTAGACTACACTGTAAGTCTAGGGCAACTTGGAGATCATGTATATCTCCCCAACCATGACAACCAACCTTGGACATCACTTAAATCTCCACCCATGATGACTTTGAATAGAGATCATGAATATCTCCTTGACCATTGACCATTTTGAACTAGCCTTGCATTACTTATCTTTATTATTTATGCTACCTCACTATAGTTAGCTATTGTACACAAACATGTATATCAGGTGTTTTGGATCATGACCAAGCCAATCCTATTACTTACAACCTTTTGTGTTTACCAAGAGAACTTCTTACCTCAGATATTTAGAACACATGGACCATTAGAGCTACAACTTTGATCATTTTAACCTTATCAGCTATGATATGGTTATTTCTATCTAAGTCCTCCTCACCTTTACCTATTATTGATTATGTTGACTATAACTCATAGTAGTATACATACAAGTAGTGATGTTACCATGATCTCACTCAACATCCACCCACCTAATTAACTCCTTATCAAAATATTACCTAATTCTAGATTCTCCTTTGTTAGTTCTTGTTTTGAGGGGGGATACCTCATCACATACCTAGAGCATCCAACTCCTATTTTTGTCTTACAACTTGTTAGTACAAATTACAAGACAAAAAAGGGCAAATGTGGACACCAAAATTACATCACACACATGCATATCTCCCTGTGTCAAAACCCCTAGCAAGCCTCTTTTAATAATTAGCCTCCTTAACCCATATTTTCATCCCTCACACATTTAATTAATCTAAAAATATTTAATTAAGTTAATTAAAAACTACTTATGCCACCTTACCTAGCCACCTCATCCTAAGACTAATTCTTACCCTCTATGTCACCTCAAGACTTAGTCCCCTAATCCTAACTACCCATGACTTGTTCTCACTCTTAACATAAATTTCTAACTAACTACATTATTCTTAACCTTGAATTTCTACCATTTCCTAATGGACACCACACTTGGCAAGAGAAAGAAAAGAAAATAGGCTAAAAATAGACCTTTTACCTATTCTCATGCCACTGACGTCAGTTAATCCTTAGCTGACATTGACAAGATCATTGACATTGATTACTTAAGCTAAATTCCAAGCTAATGTTTAGGTCAATAAAAATAAAAAAATAAATCATTCATGTACAAGCTTTGGCATTTGAATTTCTACATCAAGGCTTACCATTACTTTGCATAAATCAATGTAGATTAGGAATCGATGTACTGCATAAAGTTTGGATTATTTTAAACTAGTAGCACATGCTTATATTTTTTGCTCATTTATTGCTTTAGCACACCTCATTAGAGCCATTTATCTAGCACTCATGGTTCATCCATTTCACTAGCTAAGTATATCTCTATGTTTTGTAATTCCTTTAAATAGTCATTTTAAAATTACTTTATGTTATACTATTTATCATTTTATGAACATCTTGACTCTCCCTATGAAGGAGTTATAAAAATCCTTCACCTATTTCCCTCTACTTCAAACATACCAACACTGTATCTAGACTCACTTGAGTCTTAACTACTCCCTTACAACTCTTCCCAACCTCACAAATCTGACCAACATCTACCTCCTAGCTCATAAAAGTCTCTTTCAACCTTCTGAGAACCTACTTGCCTTACCAACATCGATCACATAACCAACATCAGTCATATCTCCTTATCGATGTTGATGATTGTGTATTTCCACCAACTTCTCTAAGCCTACCTAAACAACCTATAAAAAACACCAATAACTCACATTATTTACACTATGTCACTCTCTATTACACTTAAACTGTAAGAATGGTATTAATATCTCTCTCTTAATGTTTCTTTAATTTTGTTATTCATTACTATTTTGTTTCAAAAAGTGGAATGTCATCCTTAAGGAAGTTTGACACTTCCAAGAACAAGCGCATAGCTTGGCATCCCACTCATATATCTACTAACAAATATTTTTGGTGGTAGTGCTTTCTTATTCATAGGTAGTCCTCCCTAGCTAAAGAGGAGTGCTCAACATCATCTAGATATGGTACGCAACCAATCTAGGTTCTCTCTAATATCTAATCACTACCCTTCATCTCTGTTTCTTCTTAAACATCAAATAGATTCAAAATTTAGCGAAACAAGCTCTACCCACCAAGTATAAAGTCTAGTAATATAGTCCAAACCATGATGAATAATTGGATAGGAAGATAAAATAGATACACTACCTACATATGAATACTGAATAATATCTCCTCACATCACAATCTGTAATGCTGAGATATGAGTTATATCCCATAACACATGGTCCTATCACCATCTCAAGACACAAGGTAAACTATCATCTTTAACATGGGGCAACCCAACTAGTTAATACATAAGTAATATCTTGTAAATCAAACTACTACATAAAAACATGGGGCCCATAGTCATCTACCCATATAAAATAATGCTATACATATCATATATTAATTATACCCAAATAATTGACACTAATTTTTTACATAATATCCTATTCTAATATAGAATAACACAAGGTGACCATGTATAGTGGTACCTTCCCATTTTACTTGTGATAAATCTCATGAGCTATCACAAGGCAAATAATGGCCTTTTAGATATCTAGAATGGTCAATACATAAACATCAAATAGACACACTTGCAATCCACAAAAAAAACTCTCTTAACTAGTCACCCATAGGGTTAGATCTCATCTCTTAGGATTTGTATTGGGGGTATCATAAATCATAAGAGTATCAATAATAATAAATCCTAGTGAAACATGGGCATCCTCTAGGATAATACCCACCTCCCACTACCCTCCTAAAAGTGTCAATTAGTCACTCCCATGTCTTTAAGAACATGGTGACTAAGTCAATAGTCAATGGGATAAGATGCATCTATATGATCCTTCCAAATCCCAATGATGTCAAATATACATGATCATCAACTATTAATCTCTTTAATACATTTGGTAACCACATTATATATACTAAATGCTAGAGTATCTATTTCCTTTATAATATATCAAATAAAATAGCACATATTAGTCTTCCATATCAATTAATAATCAAATTACATCATAAAAATTTAATAATACATGTAAATTAACCAATTCATTAACATATTTTGACATTTTATCTACATTTTACACTACATCAACCACATAACTAACTATATCAATCAAAAACAAACTTTTATAGTAAATTAATCATGTATCTAACTATGTCACACACATTTAACATTATAATAAGTCATATAGGTATCTAAATATGTCATCCATTGTTAAAAACTAATCTAAATTTACAAATTCATATGAATACATCCACTTAGCATAAATATGTCATCTACTCAACATATAGCTAGTTAATCCTCCTACTTCAACCACTTTATATGAATTTGGCTACTCCTTCAAACTACATCAACCACCTGCATATAATATTGCATCAACCAATATGTACACAATCAATCCCATAGACAATGTTAAACTAGACCATCTCATCTATATATAGTTGGATATCTATTTACAAACTACATCAACCCATTGCTACATAATTAACCACTTACATTAACCTATGAATTTTCAACTACATCAGTCTGGATAATTATTTTTAGTTGTTGTGGTCATTTTTAACCCATTTTTCATTAATTCCTTAAGCATTAATGACCCTTCTTACCCCTACCCATTAAACATCTTAATTCCTACTCTATACTAAAATTTCCTAGGGAAAATTCCACTACACAAATTTACCCTAGCACCAAATTTTTCAAATCTACCTCATTTTCTAATTAAAATTGAAAAAAAATCAAACTTTAGTACTTTACATACCTAGATCATGATAGTAACCATTTTTATGCATCATCTACCTCATGTTCCTCACCTTCATTCCATAGTCTCTCTCATTACTCTTTTTGGTCACACAACTCTAGTTTATCAAAATAGAAAATTTACAAATGAATAGTTAAAAATCCTATTTATATTTCAAATTTACAAAAATTTTAGCTACCAATTATTTACCAAAAAATTCACTATTTCAATCACAAATATGTTTCTACAAGATATTTTTCAAAGCCATAAAAAGTTATAGAATATTGACAATGTAGAGAAATTTTATATACTTAACCCATATTTTTGTACAAAATTCAAATTTTATTTTATTTTCAGGTCCACCTAATGTTACACACATTGGACACCTCTACTTTATTCTCATGTAACTTATATTCTACAAGGTAAGTGAAGGTATGTATTTTAAATTATTTAATTTTATTTATTTCTTGCTATTTACTGTAATTTATTAGCTTAGTGTTTCATGTTGCTATGTTCTTTCTCAAAGCACCATCCCATGTTACAACTACATGACATGTGATGATATTTGAGTGGGGCATATGTATACACACAATATTTTTAACTTTATCATATATTGACGATTTATATCTTGCAAAAACATATTGATTCTCGATATTTCTAAGTGTATGCCTTAAAGGGTGCACCAAGAAAGGGTTTGGCATCCCTGTATCCCTTCACATGATTTTTGGCCCCTATAGCATTACCGAAAACCACTATAAACTACCCTTATCAAATTTCCTAAGTAATAAAAACTTGTTCATACACTCCACTAATAAATTCACCATCCAAGCCCCTACATAATCAAACACCTATTTTATTCATTTTTCCTACTATATTGGCCTAGATGACCTTGTTAAGAATCTAACACACATTACAGAACTTCATCGGCTGAAGTTGACCTATTTCAAGGCCTAATGAATTTATTTCCTATTAAATAAGATTGACCTAGATGACCTTTTTATCTAAATTCCCTAGAGGATTTAGGTTCAATCCTTAGCTATAAATACACATTTAATTTCATCTTATAAATCTTCTTATACTATCATTTAAAGGTTTCATTGCTTAGGGTTTTACCTTAGAGTAGTAGCATTCATCTTTTGGAGGTATTGGATTCATAGGATAAATATCTTATCCTAGAGATGATCTATCTTTGTGATCCTTACAAGCCAAAGAACCCTATTTCAAAGCACCATTGGCCAAGGGAGAGATTGTGGCATGATGGGTTCATTTCAACAAGGTAAGTATACTCCTATCTTTTCATATTGATAAAGTAGATGTTGCATAACTAATGCATTGAATTGTATCTCTCCTTTTGATTATATTAATTTTATATTATCTTGAATAAATTATCTTTACATGTTTATTATCATCCCCATTTGTTACATAAGATTTATTGAGCACTATATTAGCTTGTACATTTGTTTAGTAGATTAGCTAATTTCCATTTATCACATTATAAGACCTAGTTAGGATCATTACATGATGACATTTGAATAGAGGCCTTGGAAACATCTTCTTTGCTATTATGTATTAATAGATACCTTAGTTAGGTTTTGAAAATCCATGATTATTCATGACCCTGATATAAAAAAAATATTGCTAAGTGGATTATTAGTTAATTACCTTCTCCAAGATTGGATATTTTTTTATTAAGGTTAAAGGGGGATATTGTTTTGAACTACGGTCCATATACCCTAAGAGAAGTACAAATAAAGAAGAAATAAAGGTATACCAAATACCATAATAAAGGCACATATAAAATAGGGCTAGAAATAGCCAAAACACAACCCACATACAATAGAGATGCATTACTAAGTAACATAAGTTATATATCTATCTTATTTCACTTGCATACATTTCCACTGCACTTGAGAGTCCTATAAATGTTGCTTATTATTAGATTTTGGTGACAAATAAACCTCAACAATTAATGGATACAAATACTAATTTGTTACTTCTTGCATTCACTCATCCCCAATTCAACACCTCATTACCTCTAATTCTTCCTCAATATGTTGAATCACCTCCTACTAAAATACAAAACTATAAATAAATCACCTTAAAAAATCAAGGTGATACTATATCTATAGATCCTCAAGATTTAGTAAATCCACTTGCCATTTGAAATCAACCAAAATTAGCACCCATGGAATAGCCACCAAGTACAAAAATTCTTGACTAGTTGAATGAGTTAAGAAAAAAATAAGATTGTGCAACCACAATAAATTGATTTCAATGTTATATTTAAACTTACTTCTCATTTTATCAACAAACCTAGGATGGTTTCTAGAATAATAATATATATAAATGGAGAAAGGTATGCTAATGTAGCATTTCTACTTGTCAAATAACACAAAGATAGTATTAGTGACTTTAGCTATCGAGTATCAAAAGTGCATCTTGGTAAACCTACTTGAGAAGGAATTTAAGAAAATGTGTTAAGATAAAGCCGCCAAGAAATAGTTGAAATAAAGAGTTGAATAACTAATTTTAGATATTTAGAAGTTAGTTAAGCCAATTTAGGATTATTCATCCAACATAGTTCTTCAAATTTCAAACTCAAAAATGTTGCATGTCGCTGAGGAAATGAGACATCTAGAAAAAGAGACCAAAGAGTGGTGTGAAAAATTGATTGAATAAGTAACTAAAATAATAACTGAGGCCATATATGTTTTTGCTGATATTCAGTCTGAATGTAATATTAAAAAATAAACCAAAGAAAAATATGAAGTTGAAGCATGTACATGGAATCAAATGATACCAAAACTTGAGGCTTTTTTTATTCTAATCCAGAAGATCTTCTTAAAAGAGGTTTTGTAAAAAAATAATTGCATATCTCATAGACTTCCTAAGAGTTATTAAATTATGGACCAACATTATTGATGTATGTATAAATAAGTTTAGAAATTCTTAGTTAATAACAGGTGATTACTTACTCGATATACATGAAAAATTGAAAATTTTCCTTGTTCATTTATGGATGATGACATAGTAGTTATTTGAGTAGATAAAATCATAACAAAATTAAATTAGTTAATATAAAAGGAAATAGCTCCTAGATTAACATTCAACTATGAGTCAATTCATAAAATTTTAAAATATCAAGTTTCTATTGACAATTTCAATAAAGAATTGAAAAAGATACAATGAGTTGTACATATGATGATTGATATTCATTGAGATGATAAAAATACTTTCATTCACTCACTTATCCCTAATGAATATATAATTAAGGAAACTATGTGTTGTCCCCCAAAAATATCACTCATTTTTGAGACAACATTTGAACTATTTTGGTCCTACAGACCAAAATTGTTTCTTCCCTTTTCAAAATTTGTCCTGGGCATTAAAATTCCTCATTTTTAAAGCTTCTCAAAAATATACGAACTCTACAGGCTTGAATCTATGAACTCTACAGGAAGATAAATCTACGGACTCTACAGGAAAAGAAAATCTACATACTCTGCAGCCCAAGTTCAATGGGCTTTATAGGTTGATTTCTACGGACTCTACAAGAAAGAAGTAAGCTTTCAACACTTAGGCAATCTCAAAGTTGGTTCAATGACTAGGTTCAACAAAAAGAGTTTATCGGCAAGCTTCTAAGCAAGGATTGAACCATTGAACCTTAAACCATTTTGGTTTAATGAGCTCAACAGGTTCAAAGGTTCAACATCAGCAACAAGAGTTTAACCGCTTTTAGGTTCAAAGGATCCTGTAGTCAAGTTTAAAGGCTTATACAAGTAGGTTCAATCAAAAGAACAAGTTTTCAAGGCTTGAACCATTAAACTATTGAACCAGTGAACCACTCAGGTTCAAGGTTCAACAGGTTCAATGTGTTTAGTTCAATGAGGATCAAAAGGACTTAGCCAAATCAAAGTGAATGAACCATTGAACCATTGAACCAAAGTTAGTTCAATTCAGTTGGTTCAATGCTTCAGTTCACTTAGTTAGTTCATCGAAAGGTTCAACATCTTTTGGTTCAATCAAAGGGTTCATCAGCTTAGTTTAAAGTTTGGTTCAACGGTTGGTTTAAAGGACCAGTTCAATGCACAAGTTCAAGAGAGCCTCCCAAAGGACAAGTGCCCTTGTGGAGGGTAATTGGTCGATAAAAGCACCCTTTGGAAGGGTCATTTTCAAGGAAGCCACAAAGGTAAGTTCTTTCAAAATTTTGTTTAAGGCAGTCTAAAGACAAATGAATAATTCCTTCAAACTTTTTGCTTGAAGGAATTCCTTGAAACAAAAAGTCTGAAGAAATTTGGAGAAGCTACGGGAGGAAAGCCTGAAACAATTCTTGTGGACTTTTTGTTCATGATAAAATATCCATGGGAAAGCTCTGAAGGACTCTGAAGACAAAAGGCCACCAAAGGACCCTGAAGGGCAGGTGCCCTTGTGGGGGACTCTCATCGACAAAATCAAAGGACACTTCTCCAAAGCCGAAGGGTCACCTTCCCTTCGAGAGGATGCAAAACAAGAAAGCTAAAGAAAGCCCAAGGGGTGACACGCTCAAAGACGTCAAAGTCAAGAATGGTCAACTAGCTATTGGAAATTCAAACGTAGTGATGGGTGCATGAACATCAATTTCAAGGTTAGTAAAATAGCTATTGATTTTGAAATGCCTTAAAGAAGAGTGAAATAATTTAGTGACTTGCCAGAATAAAGAAGCCCGAAGGCCATCCAAAGACCACCTGAAGGGCAGATACCCTTGTGGGGGGCTCTTCTCGACCCAAAGCAAATCATTTCTCAAGGCCCAAAGGGTAGGTCCCCTCTGGGAAAGCTCAAATGACAAAGCTAGAGGAATTACTGAGGAAAGTGACGTGCCCATGGACGTCAAAGTTGCGACAATAAAAAATCCATTGATTCTTGTAGTTTTAAATATATGGACCTAAATGCATTCAAAGGCTTTAAGGCCAAGCTCAGTAGGAAGTGACTAAGGAACATATCATCAAATTGAATCAAGGACCTGATTTAATTAACTAGAAAAGGAGGAATGATGAAGAAGGATCAGATCGCCAGGTGGACATTAAAAGATGCAAACTTTCAATAATGTGACTTGTTTCTCTACATTGATAAAAACAAATGGGTAGATGCCCCTAAATTTTAGCCTATCTTCTTAACAAAGTTCAATGCAACATGACGTGTTACTATTCCCAAATCCGTCTTGAAGAGGCTATATAAGGGACTCTCTTGTTAGTGTAAAAAGGATCTCTCTCTGACAATCAGAAACAAAACTCTGCCCAAATTGAAAGGCATTACTGAGACTTTGAGCTCAGATTGTTGATCATATTTTATTATTGGAATAAGAAAGCAAGTGACTTTTAAGACTTTATGCTATGATATCTTTATTGTTGGGGAAACTGTTCTTATGTCTTTTTCCTTAATATTCTTTTTGTTCCTTTAATTCAACAAGCTAAATTAGTGAAAGTAGTCAGGAAGGTGTCTTAAAGTCAACTATTGAGAGACTTTGTGCCCCCATAATTGCCTTTAGTGTGTTTTTTTTAAATTTATGTGTAAAGGACCTTGGGACAACTTTGTGCCCTTTTTGTCTTTTGTATCTCACTCTTGGTAAATTTAGGTGGAGACTTTGTGCTACATCTCAATTTGCTGGTTACTACGTCCTTGGTTACATTTCACAATTACTACTAGGAGTATTCTTGTGGTTTGTTGAATAGTACTTCTAAAAGAAGAGGAGTGTAATCTGTCATTTCCCCTGAGATTTCTCCTTTGACCCACACACATCATCTTTGAAGAAAGAGAGATGGATGGTTTGTCCTACACTTGAGTATTACTTTTTGTTTATATATATATATATATATATAGCATATCTATAGGGAATCTCCCCTTGATGAGAGGAGAGATTAGTCCCCTTTTGATGTGGTGAACCTACACATTTGGATGACCAATCTTCCTACTTTGGCTGATTAGACCTATTTTGTTCATTAGTATGCTAATCGACAAAATATTCAACCAACAGCGTTTGGCGACTCTGCTGGGGATATAGTTATGTGTATTCTTAAACCTCAAGTTCTAGATGAAATTAGTCTCTACCATTATCCATTATAGACTCCATTCCATTTTTGTGTTTTACCCATTATTATTATAACCTTACCATATACCTCCATACTAACTGGGAAAGAATGTGTAGTTTAAAGTGTCGAGCTTCAAACTAAAGCAAGGTCAATTATTTTCCATTTTTTTTCACAATCTGGCAGATTCAAGGTATACACAAAGGCAAAGAGATAAAGGTATTTTTACCCTGTATTTGAGTTGGTACAACAAATTAATTTTGATCTATTTCCTTCACCATCTCGCCTCCAACGAACCAAGAGCTTTCCTCCTACTAAAGTCAGATCTCCATTGCCAAATGAAGTATCCACTTTTGCTATTGATAAATCTTTGCCGATAATTACCCCTTTGAGATTTGTTATTCCTCCTTTTCATAGTCATATAATGGTAGTTCAAGGCCCCTGGGGTAATTCTTTTGGTCCTCTCAATCTTACTCCACCTCTACATGAGCTTCCACGTAGTTCAAGAAAGAATTTCCCTAAATTCCATGGTGATGGGCAAGTTCATCCAAATGAACACATTACAGCCTTCAGCATAGCTTGTGGCATAATTGGAGTATAATTTGAAGATGTAGTATTCAGGCTATTTGTAGAGACATTACAAGGTGCTACTGCAGATTGGTTTTATCATCTACAAGCTCAGTCAGTAACTAATTAGAATACCCTCAAAGATAAGTTTGAAGCCAGATTCAAACCTACAAAAGATGCACATGCACTTCTGACTTAACTTACACAGATGAATAAAGAGCCTCATAAACCAATGAGAGACTTCATAGCCTATGTTGACAAACTAAGGAACAAAATTCTTGAAACTATTCGACCTACAACTAAGAATCTCAAATGCTTCTTCATTAATTCTCAGTTACCTGAAGTAAGTTTTCTTTTGAGACGTGTTGGTCAAATAGATCTCGTTGCAGCTCAACTTTTGGCCATTGAGGTAGAAGATGATCTCATCTTAGCAGGGAAGATAAGAAAAGATCCAAACAAAATTAGATCCTCATCATCTTCTAAATATTCATCTACAGGCACCACTAATCCAATGGTGTAAAAGATGGCAAATGAACTGCTAGCCTTGAAAAGACAAATGGCATAAGGTATGTCCTCTACTCCTTCATATAGAGATATGCCAAGAAGGACATTTCCAAATCAATCATATCAAGGCAATGCTTCCAGGAATCAAGGGCAGCCAGATCATCTTCCTCCCCCACAAGGGAAACTCGCCCTTGAAGCTCCTCCAACCAACTTAGTAGTTGGATATTTGGAAGCAAAACATGCTTTCTCTTTCCAACCTAAGTTTGAGAAAGAAAATGATGTTGATCTCTTCATGGAGGATCAATAAGAATCAACTGGTGACTCCCACATTGGTTTCTTGAACTACCAGGATGAACCCAGAAGCAAAGGAGAAGCTATTGATGGATCATATACAGTGTTTACTAGGTCCAAGAACCAATCAATCCAACAAGCTAATAAAGGGAAGACAGAGGAGCAACCTCAACCAACAATTACAATTGCTAATAGTGGAACCACTCTATCTTTCTAGTCAAAAGATCTGGTGATCACCCAAAAGATAAGTACATCAATTTCACCTTCACCTTCTACTTTAATTTCACAAACCAGCCCTCCTCCCATCCCTCCTAAAACTCAAAAAGTTGAAATACCTTCCTTTGTACCTAGCTCAATTTAGCCATTTGACATAATCGATCATGTCAAAAAGACAAAAATACAAATTTCTGAATTTGAATATTTGCATTCCAATCTTGATCAATTGGATAAGTTGGTCTAATGTGTCAAGAACTAAAACATCCCTACAAGACGACAAGAGTTTAAGAAAATAATTCTTGATTCCCCAAAGAAGATGCCCATTCCAAATAATCTTGCAATTACTCCTCCAACTACTCCTAGGAAAATAGAACATTTCTATGTTTCCTTATTGATAAATGGTTAATAACTCAACAATTGCATCATTGATTTTGGGGCAGCTAATAATGTCATGCCTACTAAAGTAGCTGAGTCTCTGGGTCTCACACTGACCAAAACCTTTGGAAGATGTTTCTCCATGGAGAACAAGCAAGTACCACTACTGGGGCAAATCAAAGATGCCCAATTTGCATTTGCAACCTTTCCAGACAAGAGAATCAAGATGATTGTCTTGGTGGCTGATGTCCTAGCATCTTATGGCATTTTGCTTAGACAAAATTTTTGCAAGGATGTGGGAGGAGAACTAAGCATGGACCTATCTGAAGCAAGGATCCCTATCTAAGGCGTAATGAAGAGATTGCTCCCTGAAAAGGAGGCAAAATATGTGGTCACCCAAACATCAGCCCTTGTAGCACAAATTCTATTTGAGTCTTTAGGCAAGGTTAATTATTTCTTGACCATAGAGGATGTTTGTGTTTCTATAGATAAAAGTCCTATAGCTGAAAATCTAGGAATTGATCCAAACAAGACTTCAAGAAATTTGGTAGGGCACAATACAAATAAGGAAGGATCTTCCATCTCTAATGAAGAGTAATATGATAGGAGATCAGATTCTGATGATGCTTGGATCCTGAAATCCAATGGCAGCAATTCTTCCACCAATGATGGAGTCAGGACTGTGTTGATATCTCCTTAAGGAGATATTCTTCCTTCATGCAATTTACAAGTCAGCAACACCAACAACATAGTTGGATGCAAATCTCTGTTGCTCAGATTGAAGACTATTCAAGATGACGAGATCAAACTCCTCCACATCAAAGGAGATGTTAAGCTGATAGTTTATCAGGAGATTGATGTGGATAATCCAATCATGTGTTGGACTAAACCAAAAGAACAACCAATTACGGTAATGGACCATGCTCCTACAAATCAAAACCAGGAAAAAGAACCCTTTGCTAAGAAAGCAAGGAGTTATGGCTTTCAAATTGAAGACCACATCCTACCATGGGACAAGAAGAAGAAAAATCCAAGAGGAAGACAAAAAATTGGTTTCTTGGTGGAAATTTCCATTCGCCCATCACCGTTTCTGTGGACAAAATGTCTTCTTGCTGGTTTATTAGGATAGAGCACTATTTTCACTGCCTCTCAAAAAGCAACATCTAAAACACTTCAACTTTTGAAGTATCAGATTATTACATCTATAAATATGTATATTTGTATAGTTTTTAATTCTATTTTGTTTTGTTTGTTTTCATTTTTAATGCCTTCCATTTCTAGGTAACATGACTTCGTAACCCAA
Organism: Torreya grandis; assembly: GCA_037957365.1. Taxonomy (NCBI): domain Eukaryota; kingdom Viridiplantae; phylum Streptophyta; class Pinopsida; order Cupressales; family Taxaceae; genus Torreya; species Torreya grandis. The sequence goes on from JARHVA010004118.1 coordinate 1,353,786, forward strand.
TGGTACACATGAAGACACTAGAGATTCTAGATTCTACTCCTTCAATTCATTTTTACAATTGATTGAAGTTCCCTAACTAGAGCCAGCTACTATCCCCCAAAAATATCACTCATTTTTGAGACAACATTTGAACTATTTTGGTCTTATAGACCAAAATTATCTCTAACCTTTTTGAAAATTTTCCTGGGCATTCAAATTCCTCATTTTTCAAGCTTTTCAGAAATCTATGGACTCTATAGGCTTGAATCTACAAACTCTATAGGTTTGAATCTATAGACTATGTAGGAAGAGAAATCTATAGGCTTTGTAGAAAAAGAAAATCTATGGACTCTATAGACCAAGTTCAATGGGCTTCACAGGTTAATTTCTATGGACTCTACAGGAAAGAAGCAAGCTTTCAACACTTAGGTGATCTCAAAGTTGGTTCAATGACCAGGTTCAACCAAAGGAGTTTATCAGCAAGCTTCTAAGCAAGGATTAAACCATTGAACCTTGAACCATTTTGGTTCAACAGGCTCAACAAGTTCAAAGGTTTAACATTAGCAGCAAGAGTTTATCTGCTTTTAGGTTTAAAGGCTTCTATAGTTAGGTTCAAAGGCTTTTATAAGTAGGTTCAATCAAAAGAACAAGTTTTTGAGGCTTGAACCATTAAATTGTTGAACCATTAAACCACTCGGGTTTAAGGTTTAATAGCTTCAACGCGTGTGGTTTAACGAGGATCAAAAGGACTTAGCCAAATCAAAGGGAATGAACCATTGAACCAAAGTTGGTTCAATGCTTCAATTCACTTTGTCGGTTCATCAAATGGTTCAATGTCTTTTGGTTCAAACAAAGGGTTCATCGGCTTGGTTCAAAGCTTGGTTCAACAGTGGGTTCAAAGGAGCAGTTCAATGCAAAAGTTCAAGAGAGCCTCTTGAAGGACAAGTGCCCTTGCAAAGGGCAATTGGTCAACAAAAGCACCCTTCAAAAGGGTCATTTTCAAGGAAGCCACAAAGGTAAGTTATTTCAAAATTTTGTTTAAGGTAGTCAAAAGACAAAGGCATAATCCTTTCAGACTTTTTATCCGAAGGAATTCCTTCAGACAAAAAGTCCAAAGAAATTTGGAGAATCCACGGGAGGAAACCCTGAAATAATTCTTGTGGACTTTTTGTCTATGGGAAAATGTCTGTGGAAAAGCTCCAAAGGACTCTAAATATAAAAGGCCACCAAAGGACCCCGAAGGGTAGGTGCACTTGTGGGGGACTCTCGTCTACCAAATTAAAGGACACTTCCCCAAAGCTGAAGGGTCGCCTTCCCTTTGGGAGGATGCAAAATAAGAAAGCTAAAGAAAGCCCAAGGGGTGATGTGGCCAAAGACGTTAAAGTCAAGAACAGTGAACTAGCCATTGGAAATTCAAGTGTAGTGATGGGTGCATGAATGTCAATTTAAAGGTTCATAAAATAGCCATTGATTTTGAAAATCCTTAAAGAAGAGCTAAAGAATTTAGCAACTCGCTGGAAGAAAGAAGCCTGAAGGCCATCCAAAGACTACCTAAAGGGTAGATACCCTTGTGGGAGGGCTCTTCCCGACCCAAAGTAGATCATTTCTCAAGGCCCAAAGGGTAGGTCCCCTCTAGGAAAGCTCAAATGACAAAGCTAAAGGAATTGTTGAGGAAAGTGACATGCCTGCAAATGTCAAAGTTGTGACAATAAAAAAGCTATTGATCTTTGTAGTTTTAAATCTACAAACCCAAATGCATTCAAAGGCTTTAAGGCCAAGATCTACAAGAAGCGACTAAGGAATAGAGCATCAAATTGAATTAAGGACCCGATTCAATTAACCAAAAAGAGAGGAATGATGAAGAAGTATCAAATCACTAGGTGGACATTGAAAGATGCAAACTTTCAATAGTGTGACTTGTTTCTCTACATTGAGAAAAGAAAATGGGTAGATGCCCCTAAATTCTAGCCTATCTTCTTAACAAAGTTCAATGCAACATGATGTGTTACTATTCCCAAGTTTGTCTTGAAGAGGATATATAAGGGACTCTCTTGTTAGTGTAAAAAGGATCTCTCTCTGACAATCAAAAACAAAACTCTACCCAAATTGAAAGGCATTACTGAGACTTTGAGCTCAGATTGTTGATCATATTTTGTTATTGGATTAAGAAAGAAAGTGACTTTTTAGACTTTGTGTTTTGATATCTTTGTTGTTGGGGAAACTATTCTTATGTTTTTTCCTTAATATATTTTTTGTTCCTTTAATTCAACAAGCAGAATTAGTGAAAGTAGTCAAGAAGGTGTCCTGAAGTCAACTGTGGAGAGACTTTGTGCCCCCATAATTTCCTTTAGTGTGTTTTATTTTTATTTCTGTGTAAAGGACCTTGGGACAACTTTGTGCCCTCTTTGTCCTTCGTATCTCACTCTTGGGAAATTTAGGTGGAGACTTTGTGCTACATCTCAATTTGCTAGTTACTACGTCCTTGGTTACATTTTGTAATTACTACTAGGAGTATTCTTGTGGTTTGTTGAATATTACTTCTGAAAGAAGAGGAGTGCTTTCTATTATTTTCCTTGAGATTTCTCCTTTGATCTGCATGCATCATCTTTGAAGAAAGAGAGATGGATGGTTTGTCCTACCCTTGAGTATTTTTTTCTATATATATATATATATATAGCATATCTATAGGGAACCTCCACTTAATGAGAGGAGAGCTTAGTCCCATTTTGATGTGGTGAACCTACACATTTAGATGACCAATCTTCCTAGTTTAGCTAATCAGACCTATTTTGTTTATCAGTATGCTAATCGACAAAATATTCAACCAATAGTTTTTGGTGACTCTATTGGGGATATAGTTATGTGTATTCTAAAACCTCAAGTTTTAGATGAAATTAGTCTCTACCATTATCCATTATAGACTCCATTCCATTTCTATGTTTTACCCATTATTATTATAACCTTACCATTCACCTCCATACTAACTAGGAAAGAATGCACAGTTTAAAGCCTCAAGATTCAAACTAAAGCAAGGTAAATTCTTTTCCATTTTTGTTTCACAATCTAGTAGATTCAAGGTATACTCGAATCCAAAAGGCTAAAGGTATTGTTGACCCTGTATTTGAGTTGGTACAACAAAGTAATTTTGATCTATTTCCTTCACCATCTCGCCTCCAACAAACCAAGAGCTTTCCTCCTACTAAAGTCAGATCTCCATTGCCAAACGAAGTATCCACTTCTATTGTTGATAAAGCTTTGCCAATAATTTCCCCTCTGAGATTTGTTATTCCTCCTTTTCATAGTCATATAATGGCAGTTCAAGGCCCCTGGGGTAAATCTTTTGGTCCTCTCAATCTTACGCCACCTCTACATGAGCTTCCACATAGTTTAAGGAAGAATTTCCCCAAATTCTATGGTGATGGGAAAGTTCATCTTGATGATCACATTGTAGCCTTCAGTATAGCCTGTGGCATAATTGGAGTAGAATTTGAAGATGTAGCAGTTAGGCTATTTGTAGAAACATTACAAGGTGTTGTTGTAGATTGGTTTTATCATCAACAAGCTTGGCCAGTAACTGATTGGAATAACCTTAAAGATAAGTTTGAAGCCAGATTCAAACCTACAAAAGATGCACATGCACTTTTGGCTTAGCTTACACAGATGAAGAGCCTCATGAACCAATGAGAGAATTCATAGCCAAATTTGACAAATTGAGGAATAGAATTCCTATAATTGCTCGACCTACAGCTAAGAATCTCATATACTTCTTCACTAATTCTCAGTTACCTAAAGTAAGTTTTGTTTTGAGACATGCTGGTTAAATAGATCTTGCTATAGCTCAACTTTTGGCCACTGAGGTAGAATATGATCTCATCTTAGTAGGGAAGATAAGAAGAGATCTAAATAGAAATAGATCCTCATCATCTTCTAAATATTCATCTACATGCACCACTGATCCAATGGTGCAAAAGCTAGCAAATGAACTACTAGCCTTGAAAAGACAAATGGCACAAGGCATGTCCTCTGCTCCTTCATACAGAGATATGCCAAGAAGGACATTTCCAAATCAATCATATCGAGGCAATGCTACCAAGAATCAAGGGCAGCTAGATCGTCTTCCTCCCCCACAAGGGAAACTCAGCCTTGAAGCTCCTCCAACCCACTCAGCAGTTGGATATTTGGAAACAAAACATGCTTTCTCTTTCCAACTTGAGTTTGAGAAAGAAAATGATGTTGATCTCTTCACAAAGGATCAAGAAGAATCAGTTGGTGACTCCCACATTGGTTTCTTGAAATACCAAGATGAACCCAAAAGCAAACAAGAAGTTATTGATGGATCATATGCAGTGTTTACCAGGTCCAAGAACCAATCAGTCAAGCAAGCTAATAAAGGGAAGAGAGAGGAACAACCTCAACTAGTAATTACAATTACTAAGCGTGGAACCATTTTGCCTTTCAAGTCAAAAGATCTAGTGATCACCCAAAAGATAAGTACATTAATTTCACCTTCACTTTCTACTTCAATTTTTAAAACCAGTCCTCCTCTCATCCCTCCTAAAACTCAAAACATTGAAATACCTTCCTCTGTACCTAGCCCAATTCAGCTATTTGAGATAATTGATCATGTCAAAAAGACAAAAATACAAATTTCTGAATTTGAATATTTGCAGTGCAATCTTGATCAATTAGATAAGTTGGTCCAATGTGTCAAGAACCAAACCATCCTTGCAAGACAAGAGGTTAAGAAAATAATTCTTGATTCCCTAAAGAACATGCCCATTGCAAATAATATTGTCATTACTCATCCATCTACTCTTGGGAAAATATAACCTTTCTATGTTTCCTTATTGATAGATGGTTATGAACTCAATAATTGCATCATTGATTCCAAGGCATCTGGCAATGTCATACCTACTAAATTAGTTGAGTCTCTGGGTCTCACACTGACCAAAACCTTTGGGAGATGTTTCTCCATGGAGAAAAAACAAGTACCACTACTGGGGCAAATCAAAGATACCCAATTTGCATTTGCAACCTTTCTAGACAAGAGAATCAAGATGACTGTCTTGGTGGCTGATGTCCCAACATCCTATGGAATTTTGCTTAAACAAAATTTATAGAAGGATGTGGGAGGAGAACTAATCATGGACCTTTCTAAAGAAAGGATCCCTGCCCAAGGCATAATGAAGAGATTGCTTCCCTGAAAAAGAGGTAAAATATGTGGTCACCCAAACATCAGCCCCTGCAGCACAAATTCTGTTTGAGTCTTCAGGTAGAGGTAATTATTTTTTGACCACAAAGGATGTTCATGTTTCTACAAATGAAAGTCCTATAGCTAAAAATCCAAGAATTGATCCAAACAAGACTTTAGCAGAATTGGTAGGGCACAATACAAATAAGGAAGCATCTTCCATCTCTAATGAAAAGAAATCCGATAGGAGATTAACTTTTTGATGATGCTTGGATCCTAAAATCCAATGGAAACAATTATTCCACCAATGATTGAGTTGAGACTATGTTGATATCTCCTCAATGAGATATTCTTCCTTCATGTAATTTGCAAGTCAGCAACACCAATAACACAGCTAGATGTGAATCTCTATTGCTCAAATTGAGGATTATTTAAGATGAAGAGATCAAACTCCTCCACATCAAAATTTGATAGTTTGTCAGAAGTTTGATGTGGAAAATCCAATCATGTGCTAGACTGAACTAGAAGAATAACCAATTATGATAATGGACCATGCTCCTACAAATCAAAATCAGGCAAACGAACCCTTCGCCAAGAAAGCAAGGAGTTGTGGCTTTCAAATTGAAGACCACATCCTGCCATGGGACAAGAAGAAGAAAAATCCAAGAGGAAGACACATAAAATTGGTTTCCTGGTGGAGATTTCCATTTTCCCTTCACCATTTCTAGGAACAAAATGTCTTCTTGTTGGTTTATCAAGATAGAGCACTATTTTCACTGCCTCTCAAGAAGCAACATTTAAAACACTTCAATTCTTGAAGTATCAGATTATTGCATCTATACATATGTATATTTATATAGTTTTTAATTCTATTTTGTTTTGTTTGTTTTCATTTTTTATGCCTTCCATTTCTCGGTAACATGAATTTGTAACCCAATGGTACACATGAAGACAATAGAGATTCTAGATTCTACTCCCTTCAATTATTTTTTACAATTGATAGAAGTTCCCCAATAGGAGCCAACTATTGTCCCCCAAAAATATCACTCATTTTTGAGACAACATTTGAACTATTTTGGTCCTACAGACCAAAATTGTCTCTTCCCTTTTTGAAATTTGTCTTGGGCATTCAAATTCCTCATTTTTCAAGCTTCTTAGAAATCTATGGACTCTGCAGGCTTGAATCTATAGACTTTGTAGGCTTGAATCTATAGACTCTACAGGAAGAGAAATCTATGGACTCTATAGGCCAAGTTTAATGGGATTCAGAGGTTGATTTCTATGGACTCCATAGGAAAGAAGCAAGCTTTCAACACTTAGGCGATCTCAAAGTTGGTTCAATGACTAGGTTCAACCAAAAGAGTTTATCGGCAAGCTTCTAAGCAAGGATTAAACCGTTGAATATTGAACCATTTTGGTTCAATAGGCTTAATAGGTTCAAAGGTTCAACACCAATAGCAAGAGTTTAACCACTTTCAGGTTCAAAGGCTTCTACAATCAGGTTCAATCAAAAGAACAAGTTTCTGAGGCTTGAGCCATTGAACAGTTGAACCATTGAACCACTCGGGTTCAAGGTTCAATAGGTTCAATGCATTTGGTTCAATAAGGATCAAAAGGACCTAGCCAAATCAAAGGGAATGAACCATTGAACTCTTGAACCAAAGTTGGTTCAATTTAGTTAGTTCAATGTTTTGGTTCACACAGTCGGTTCATCAAATGGTTCAACATCTTTTGGTTCAATCAAAGGGTTCATCGGCTTGGTTCAAAGCTTGGTTCAATGGAGTGGTTCAATGAAAAAGTTCAAGAGAGTCTCTTAAAGGACAAGTGCCCTTGTGGAGGGTACTTGGTTGATAAAAGCACCCTTCAAAAGGGTCATTTTCAAGGAAGCCGCAAAGGTAAGTTCTTTCAAAATTTTGTTTAAGGTAGTCAAAAGACAAAGGCATAATTCCTTCAAACTTTTTGTTTGAAGGAATTCCTTCAGTCAAAAAGTCTGAAGAAATTTAGAGAAGCCACGGGAGGAAATCCTGAAACAATTCTTGCAGACTTTTTGTCCACAAGAAAATGTCTGCGAGAAAGCTCTAAAGGACTCCAAAGACAAAAGGCTATTGAAGGACCCTAAAGGGCAAGTGCCCTTGTAGGGGACTCTCAGCTGCCAAATTAAAGGACACTTCCCCAAATCCAAAGGGTCATCTTCCCTTCGGGATGATGCAAAATAAGAAAGCCAAAGAAAACACAAGGGGTGACACACTTGAAGATTTCAAAGTCAAGAATGGTGAACTAGTTGTTGGAAATTCAAGTGTAGTGATGGGAGCATAAATGTCAATTTCAAGGTTTGTAAAATAGCCATTAATTTTAAAAAGCCTTAAAGAAGAGCCAAAGAATTTAGTGACTCACCGAAAGAAAGAAGCTCGAAGGCCATCTAAAGACCACTCGAAAGGTAGATACCCTTGCAGAGGGGCTCTTCCTGACCCAAAGTAGATCATTTCTCAAGGCTCAAAGGGTAGGTCCCCTTTGAGAAAGCTCAAATGACAAAGCCAAAGGAATTACTGAGGAAAGTGACTTGCCCACAGATGTCAAAGTTGTGACAATAAAAAAGTCATTGATCCTTGTAGTTTTACATTTATAGTCCTAAATGCATTCAAAGGCTTTAAGGCCATGATCAGTAGGAAGCAACTAAGGAATAGAGCATCAAATTAAATCAAGGACCCAATTCAATTAACTAGAAAAGGAGGAACGATGAACAAGGATTAGATCGCTAGGTAGACATTGAAAGATGCAAAATTTCAATAGCATGACTTGTTTCTCTACATTGAGAAAAGCAAATGGGTAGATGCCCCTAAATTCTAGCCTATCTTCTTAACAAAGTTTAATGCAACATGATGTGTTACTATTCCCAAGTCTATCTTGAAGAGGCTATATAAGGGACTCTCTTGTTAGTGTAAAAAGGATCTTTCTCTGACAATCAAAAACAAAACTCTGCCCAAATTGAAAGGCATTACTGAGACTTTGAGCTCAAATTGTTGATCATATTTTTTTATTGGAATAGGAAAGCAAGTGAAATTTTAGACTTTGTGCTATGATATCTTTGTTGTTGGGGAAACTATTCTTATGTCTTTTTCCTTAATATATTTTTTGTTCCTTTAATTCAACAAGCAAAATTAGTGAAAGTAGTCAAGAAGGTGCCCTAAAGTCAACTGCGGAGAGACTTTGTGCCCCCATAATTACCTTGAGTGTGTTTTCTTTTTATTTTTGTGTAAAGGACCTTAGGACAAATTTTTGCCCTCATTGTCCTTTATATCTCACTATTGGGCAATTCAAGTGGAGACTTTGTGCTACATCTCAATTTACTGGTTACTACATCCTTGGTTACATTTTGCAATTACTACCAGGAGTATTCTTGTGGTTTGTTGAATAGTACTTTTGAAAGAAGAGGAGTGCTTTCTGTCATTTCCCTTAAGATTTCTCCTTTGATCCACATGCATCATCTCTAAAGAAAGAGATATGGATGGTTTGTCCTACCCTTGAGTATTATTTTACATACATATATATATATATATATATATATATATATATATATATATATATATATATATATATATATATATATATATATACAACATATCTATAGGGAACCTCCCCTTGATGAGAGGAGAGATTAGTCCTCTTTTGATGTGGTGAACCTACACATTTGGATGACCAATCTTCCTACTTTGGCTGATCAAACCTATTTTGTTTATCAGTATACTGATCGACATAATATTCAACCAACACTATGAAAAGTTTTGATGAATATACGAAGAAGATGCAACAAGATGAAGAAGAATATGATGAAGTCTAAATCATCCTCAGTGATGAGTAAGAATAACTTGTGAAAGATTTCTAACTCTATACATGTAATTTTCCTAAGTTAATTTTGCAATCTTAGATTTCATATTTTTATAACATAACTTTTTTATATTGTATGTCATGCAAATTTCCTATGTCATTTTTGCATGTTTTGAGTTGTGCAAATTTTTCAATGGACTATCACAAACTGTGTAAATTTGTTAATGTAATTTTTTATGTTGTATAAATTGGCCAACACATTTTTTTAATTTTTAATTCATGCTAATTTGCTAACATGGTTTTTCAAGTGGTCTAAACTTAAAAAAAGGTATTTACACAATATAACCACCCATTATAACCCATATATAGAAATCTCAAGCTCATTTGAAGGGTTTTTTAATAGTAATATAAAATTTCAGCAAAGGATAAAGAAGAGATTTAACTTTTAACTCATAAAAGAATCAAAATAAGGAGAAATTTAATAAACTTTGTGCTCAGAATCATTTTTAAAGGACAATGTATGTACATGCATCAATTCCTTTGATTTTTTAAAAATATTGTTAATTTTATTGTTAAATACTTAATATACAAGAAATTTTATTGTAAAATTTTCTATTTGAAGCTAAATTATAAAAAAAATTATCATTATGAAACCTTGGTGGGTTAAGAATAGGTTTTCTACATATTTTAATTGGAAATACAAACTTGTTTTTTGTATCTATATTCCTAGTGATTTTCAGCATCTTTGGTGTATGTTTTCTATTCTTAAGAACAAAGTATTTATTTCCTACCCATTTTAATGATAAATGTTTCCTCATATTGAAATCTCATTTTCTATATTATTCTAGTAAGTTTATGTTTTTTACTAAGTAGAATTATCTTTTCTTTTCTTTCTATTCTCACATACACTTCTTCACACCACCTTTTCTCTACAGTTTATTTATATAGTGTTTTCATACTTCATGATTAAAACTATTACACTTATAATAACCATTTTTTTTAATGAATTTATTTCTTGTATATTTTTTTGGTTATTATTCAAGGTAGTTATGCCTTATAATAAGATAGAGACTCTATCTCGACATTATTGACTAGAAATCCTCCATTTTTCCCCCTCATAAATTTTCCAGTCAATAGTTTTTGGCACCCACCATGGAGCACATCTTCATGGTTTTTATGTGACCCACATATGAACTTTTTCCCACATGACTCTCCTAGAATCTCAAGGACTAGTTCAATAATCAGATATTGAGTGGGACCAACTAACACAACTAACTATTAACTCTTATATCATACAATATGTTTGGAAGTGTGATAAGGTTAGTATTTCTCAATTCCATATCATTTTGATAATATTTAATGATGAACTAGATCATGTAGAAAGACTAGAAATGAATATTGAGTGTAAGACAACTCACAAAGCTCATCAAGCATCTTGAAATCCTAACCACTAAAATTGTGTGTTTGACTATTACTAGGAATTGAGATCTTGATTATCACCTTATATAGATTGGATATAGGATATACAAGAAGATATTTATTCATTTCTTTGATTGATCACCTTGGATAAGACAATAAACCATTCTTTGTTCAACTTTTTCACTACAATAATAAAAATTGAATTAGATTGTGTTGTTATTTTTTAAATAAAATTTGAAATTAAAATTAAGGAGGAAAGAAAGAAGATAATATATAAGATAAGTTCATATAACCACTAAAATATATTATATAGGAATAAATAATCCTAGTGACAACCCCAATGACTAAAAATTTAGTACTTTAATTGAAACTTTATTGATTAAGTGAAATACAATATGACATTTCTTTATATCTATGAATAGTTGCATGGGAAAATATCACTAGTGTAGTTAAATTTCAAATAGTTGTTGAAGTATTAAAATAAGATGAATATAATGTTTTTTTTACATAAATATTAAATCAATAAGAGCATGAAGATCATGACAAAGAAGACCATCTCAGAGAGCACTTCAAATCTAGCATACACCTTAGCAATAATAATGTTCCTTTCATATTATTAGAAAAAATATTTACTATAGAAAGTAAATCTCAAGGTAACACACAACCATGAAATCAATTACAACAAATTTTTGACTTTAAGTTAGATCCTAACTAGAAAAATAAACTCAAGAAGTCAGTCAGTCCCCCTTCCAATCATAATAAGAGAAAATAGACACAAGTTGGTTCAATAATAAGTCAAGATATTATCCTATTAGTTGTTTTTCTCTTGTTGAAAGTAGTTTCTCCAACCATGGTAGTGATTTTGTGTAATTAAATTATTATATTAGAATTTGGTAAATTACATGAACTTCCAAAAGGATCATGGAAGAATTTCCCAAAAAATTTAGGTGACAATAACCAAAATCCAAATGAACATATTTTTCCTTATCTATAGGATGTGGAATCTTAGGTGTCTAATATGAGTACATTAAAGTTATATTTTTCATTGTGAATCTCTAAAATGGATCTACATATTGGTTTTATAATCCTAATACAGGGGTCATTACCAATTAAAATCACATGAAAACCAAGTGTGAGAGTAGATTTAAGCTGGTAGAAGATGCACATGTGCTATTGGCACAACTCACTTAGATGAAGAAATAATATTATGAAATTATGATATATTTATTATCTAAATTTGATAAGATAATTAATAATATACCAGTGATTTTTAAACCAATAAGTGATAATTATATATGATTCTTTATCGATTATTAATTACAAGAGGTGAGATATCAGTTGAGAAGAGCTAGGTCAGTTGACTTGAATATAGATAAAATATTATCCATCAACATTGAATGTGACATGATAATGGTTAGGAAACTAAAGAAGGATCCTTAAAAAGTTAAAGCATTAAGTTTTGTATATTATTCCACTAATTAATTTTTTTAATATAACAAATTTGAAGAAGCAACAACCTCATAAAACCATCACTCCTCCTTGGGATATTCCTAAGAGAAATTATGTGTCATTATAATGGAATCTTCCATTATTGCAAGAAAATTACTATAAAATTTCCATAGAAGTTCCTCCACATCCAAATGTAATTTCTCCATTGAATGTCATTTTAGAAACAAAAGAGATTTTTTAAGATGAAGAAGTTGAAGAAGAAATTAAAATAGAAAATCTAGATCTTCAAGAGTTTGAGATAGAAGAATTTGGTTATGATTCCACTAACATGTTCCTATAATATTACTCATATGAAGATGACTATGAGGATATAATTAGAGATATGAACTATTAGTTATTTATAGTCTTCACCAAAGCCTAGAGTAAGAAAAAGTAATCATAGTCATATTTGGCTACCATAAGCGAGTCTAATAAAAAACTCACTTTTTAGCTCATATTTATCTTTATTGATATCCTTTAAGGTGTTTTTCTAGATCATATATTTTTTTGTCATTGTAAGTTATATTTTTATCCTAGTAGTGTTAAAGGCATCCTAGGGTGGCATAACCAAAACATGAGGTCATAGTCCTAAATTGGCTGTCTAGTAGTTATAACTTGGTCCTTATGCGTGTTTATCAAATGTTAAGGTAACTTATCATATTTAAGGTATTTTGAAAATGTTAAGGATCTCATGTTTTGAATTGATCAAGTCATATTATCATGCTAACACTTATAAGTAAGTTTTAAAATGCTTATTTCAACATAGTGGGCCCTTATAAAAGGAATAATAATGTGAATGAAGTCACTAAGGGTGATATAGGTTTTCAAGTTAAATTACAAAAGATAGTTCTTCAAGTCATCCTCATGACTAATTCATTGTGATAAAGGTGGTGGGATAGTCTATGGGCCAAAAGAGTATATTGTATATTAATTCAAAAATTCAAGGATATTGAGAAGGTTATTTCAATGTAATATGGTATTTTCAAGATCATAAATATAGTTATACATCATAAAAGTGGTCAGATATTGTAGGTTCAACATCCAAAGGAGCATAATCACTCTTGAGAGGGAAGTTTTATTCACTTGTATGGATTAGGAGGCTCACCTTCATGTGGGAATTCTTAAAAAATTGTCTCTTCATCTATCTCAAGTCAAATCCATGTTCAATAAGCTTGCATAGGCCCAATGAAGGAAAAAACCCATTCATGTTCTCCATCAAGCTCCTTAGTAGTCTAGGAAGGTCCAATAGTTTGTACTCAATTCATGGATGAGAGAGAAGATTAGGTTAAATTATATAGGGGAATCAAATTAGCCTCTATTACCTTGTAAATAGTGATATTGGTTCTTAGATGTAGGTCATGTGATTTAAGAACCATTGTTAAGTGTATAAGGAACTCTTAAACCCTCTTAAAACCCCATTTAATTTTCTCCTTTTACAACATTATGGGATTTAGTAAATTAATGATAATGGATTAAATAGGTATATTAAGGGTATTATAACCTCTAAAATTTTTGATTGAATGAAAATTTCCATTGATCACTCTTGTACCTAAAACAAACCTCTTTGTTATGAATGTTTCTTGGTCTGGTAGACAAGTTTTTTTTGGTTTGGAATGGTTTATCACTACATAATCCATTAATAAAACCTCCATAACCCTCAAAATAATTATATCAACCCAATTAAGTATAATATCATCTATAATAAGGTTACCTTGTGCCAAATAAAACATGTAGACCTCATGAAGAAGGAAATTCTCAAGGTCTAAAATAGTCATCTAGAGGTTTAACTGTGGATTGATGTGAGATAAAGTAAGAAATAATATTTTTGTATTGATTTGAGGGTTTATAACATTTTCAAATGGTTTAAGAACCCAATATAAATAATTATAAATTGTTTAGATTTTATGAAAAGGTTGAGAAGAGCATTAGAATGATCAAAAGATGAAATGCTCACCTACATACTAGTATCAAGAAAGTGGGATATGAAAGATATGTGTGTGCATGAGACCTTAGTTATGATAACCCCAATGGTTTGAAGAAGGAATGGAATATTTTTTGAATATTATTAAATAATCCTATTTTGGATGAGAGAATCAAACCTCAATCTCCTTAATGGAATAATGTTTCAAGCCTATTAAAGAGTTAGAGGGTCATGGAAATCTTGAAAGTTATATTAGATAAACTAATAAAAAATTTGTTTCTCATCCTTCAAAATTTGTTAAAATATGTTATATGAACCTTAAATAAATTTTAAATCACACACTCATTCATTTTTTTTCTTGTTTGAAGAATTTTATATGAATTCATGTTTGCCTAAAGGATTGCGTAGCTATAAGAAGGATGACCATGTTATGTTCAAATAAGCATCTAAAGTGATTTGATCCCTTAAGGAACATGTATAAGATCATAAGTTAGATAAATACATCATTAATAGTGTCACTATTATCTATATAATCTCAAAAGTGATAAAGTAAAAAAGAGAGTGAGCTTTAGGCCTAATGACTACCTACAAGCCTATCATAGGCCTAATTGGGAAAGATTGACTGTGGTTTGTTGAAATGTGTTAAATAGGTTGATAAAAGGTAAAACTTAACATGAGGGGATTATATAACATTTATAAAAATCATCAAAGTTCTAATAAGGCTATTAAGGAAGTTTTCATTTCAAATTTATATTCTAGGTCTTATGTGAACCTATAGGCCTGTGTGTGCAAAATGAAGAGAACACTAATGTTGTGGTGTTGAATCAATGTAAAAAGGGTTTAAAAGGTATAAGTAATATTATTAAGGTTCATACACTTTATATCATAAAAAATAGGATCAAAACCAATTGAATAAACCCCAACTTAAAGGTCTAGCACTCAAGAATTTTAAATCATCACCTACAGATCTATGTATATGAATATGCTCTTTGTAAGATGGATATAAGGTTCAAAAGTCATTTGAAATATGTGAATCCTAAAGAGAAATGGTAAAATATTTTAATGGTGTGAATAAAGTTAAACTAATCAAAAATAGAATTCCCATGTGTCAATAAGTTGGCAGACATAAATACACACCTATGAGCCTCAAAGGTAAACTACAGGTGTACCTACAAATTATGAGGAAAGGATGCATTTTTTGGTCTAAATATGAAATTATATAGTTTTATAACTCAATTATACTATATATAATGTCATAACATTTGATTTTATATCTATACAAATAAACATGATTTCAAAATAGAGACCTTTAGGGTTAAAATAAGAAACTTACCTACAAATCCTTATTCAATGCCAAAATGGGTTTAGGCCTATTGAAGAGTTAAATTTATTTAAATAGGTTAGGTAAATTCATGACATATTTTTTCATGCATATTATAATTATTTCTAAGAAAATCAAGATGTTTTGATGACTAATTTTCTTAAGAGTTTCTCTCTACTTTCTCACACAGTCTTATAATGATCAAGATGTCAAATTTTGAATCCCAAAACTAAATTTAAGAGATTCATGGGAAGGAAGTGATTTATTATATGTTTATTAGGTTATCATACTCAAATTTAATGTCATTTATTATTCTTTAAGTAACCTATATGGTATGAATTATCATTAAGAAAGAAAGGCAATCAAAACATGGGTTTTACCTTGTTAGGAGCTCGAGAGGCCACCAGTTTTCTATTATAATTATACAAATAATATTCATGGTTCCATAATATTTTATGTGTATTTAATGACCCTTATAAAATCAATATTATTGGAATTGGTTTATCAATTAGGGCCTTCATATTTATGAATCATTATTAAGATGATTGGTCTATTTAAACCTTACTTAAACCCTAGTAAGAGCTTGATACAGAATAAGATGAAATTTATGGCTATAGATGCATTTAATTTTCATAATAAATACCTAAAAAACATTCATCACTATAATATGGTCCTCACCATGAAATTTTTCTATACCTTCACCTATATGAATGCATTTAATGTTGTAATTTTGTAGGGTTTTAGGCTCAAAATAGGGGTTTTGAGTATATGAACTGATGAAAACCATTTATAAGGTTTGCTTGTAAGGTAATATACCTTATTATACCATAAAATCCATTATATTTATTTTGAAGTGCTCCTACAGGTCCAATTTCCAAAGGTAGTGCATAAATGCTTATGAAAAGGTGATATGGTCACCCAGGAGAGATAAAGAGGCATGGTTAGATCACTTAGAAGATATACGGCATACCACAAAATGTTTTTTGGGATATTATATATTCCCATAAATCTTGTATCAAGTTCTCATGGAGGTCTTATTTTCATTCCAATGGTTAATACCAAGCAAACTAGACCTAATGGATTAGCAAGCCTATATCACCAATGAAGAGGAATCTCTACCATGACTAGGGATGAATAAAAGGTGTAAATTGAATATATAATAAGTTTTGAGATGAATCTAGTGGTGTGTAGGTTTTAAATGAATCCAAGGTGCCATGTGTCAAGTTTCGAAGTTGTAACTACTTCTAAAAGTGTATTGTAACTTTCCAAATAAAAACTCCTACAACACTTGGTGAAGTTAATCATCAAGTTGAGTAACACATGTGAAATAAGAGGATAAGACTATTTTTAGCCATTTATATTTATCATTGTAACTAAATTGATGTGGATGATATGTGTCTATAAATATCTTACACCTCTCCTCTCTCTATATCCTTTATTTATCTTATATATGCTGCCTTGAATGGCTTTTTATGGATCCTTTGGTTCAGTATGTAAAATCCTTGCTCAACTAAACACTTTTACTATGCCTTTAACAGTTGAATAAATATATTTATTACATTTTCATATGGTTAAAATTAGTGTATTTATGTGATTTTTGATCAATTCTAGTAGTTATTTCACTCTCTCTTATTTGTCCTCTCCTACCTCATTGAAAGTGGATTGTCTTCTTGTAGGTCACATGGTGAGTTTGGATGGCTTTCCATAGTTTAGAAGTGGATTTAATTAATTAGTGTCTTTATTAGACCTCTTTATTATCCCTCATATTAAATACACTTTTTATAACCTCCATGTTAAAATAATCATGCTTATAGGTCCTTGTTGAGTAGTGTGATCAAATTCATGTTTAACTCATGTTCCTAGTGAAGTATGGTTAAGTGGAGGGTGTTAAGTTGGTGCATCACCTCCCTAGTTTAATTTACTTTTAATTATCTCTATTTTTAACCTTATAATTAATAGTTTTAATAGTATTTTTAGGGTGATAACATCAATGGAGATAACCCTATATAGACATTCACCAAACTTATTATACCATCCAAAACTTAGATGTGTCTCCATTCTATCACTTAAGTAAGATTTAACAAAATCCTCAAGGGTGAAAATTTTGATGATAATAGTTATGGAATGCCTAGTGGGACAAGGATTTCATCCCATTGAAGAGTTCTTGACATTAATCTTCAACACATCAGCCTTTGGAGGCATGAATACAAGCTTCAATGGTAACTATAACTAAATATATGTTATTATAATTATACCAAGTGCCTAAAATCATAAAACTGGTATGTATTATAATCATTATTTTTGTAATATGCATACTCTACTCATTCATAGTCTGCATATCAGGTTGATGGCATTCATGGATTCACCCTAAGTCACTCTCCAATAATAGCATGCCAAAGAATTTTAACATGTTCAAGGAATTTAACGATCTTATTAGGTTAACAGATCAAGAAGAACAAGAGGAAGTGGTTGATGATAAGTACAAATATTCTAATAATCCATTAATTCCTATTCATCATCAACAAGAAGTTAAAATTCATGAGGTGGTAACCTATGATGAATATTATTCTATTAAAGGTGAGCAAGAGATGGAATTTGAGGATCTAATAGAATATGAAGCTAATAATATTTTTGCCTTGATGAATCAAATCATGGTTAGTTTGGAGGTCTTTCACATTACCAAGAATAGATAGCAATATGAGGTACTAATTGAAGATCAAGATGAATTTATCTTTGTGGGAGATATGCTTGTTATTTTAGATCCATCTAAGGTCAAGTAAGATAAGGTGGTGCTCAATAAATAAGTTGGTAAAGTAAGAACATATTCTCATTAGTAGCTTACATATCTTTCTTGTTCATCATATGAAGGTGATCTAAATAATTTTTCCTTTTGATCCATGAGGATAAATTCTAAAAGATTAGTTGTACATAGTGTTTCTTGTCTTGTATATCCTCTAATTGATTTGTCGTATAGTGTTTTGTCTTGTAGTTTTGTTGTGTTTATTTTTATTTAGTGTGTTTAATTTTTCTCTTGTTCCATTGATGAGGGTAGTCAGTTTTTATATTTATACCAAGAGGCATTTGTAATCATGTTTAAGGGATAATTAAGTCTGAGTTTGTGACAAGAGACTCCATAGCCCAATGGATGGACTAATCAAAGGGTCAAAGGTACATAGAAATCATGTAATCCCACAAGATCATCAAATATGTTAGCAAAATTTGGCTACCATAGGTGAGTATAGTAAAAAAACTTGATTTTTAGCTTATATTTAACTGTATTGATAGCCTTTAAGGTGTTTGTTCAGCTCATATCTTATCTTTTCATGGTAAGTTATCTTGTTATCCTAATAGTGTTAGAGGTATCCTAGGGTGGCATAACAAAAACATGAGATCATAGTCCTAAATTGGTTGTCTAGTGGTTATAACTTGGTCCTTATGCATGTTTATCAAATGTTAAGGTAACTTAACATATTTTAAGGTATTTTTTAAATGTTAAGGATCTCTTGTTTTGACTTGATAAAGTCAGTTTCTCATGCTAAAACTTATAAGCAAGAAATAAAATGCTTATTTAAACATAGTGGGCCCTTATAAAAGGAAGAATCATGTAAATGAAGTCATCAAGGGTGATATAAATTTTCAAGTTGAATTAAAAAAGATAGTTCTTTAAGTCATCTTCATGACTAATTCAACTTGATAAAGGTGGTGGGCTAGTTAAAAAAGATAGTTCTTTAAGTTATCTTCATGACTAATTCAACTTGATAAAGGTGGTGGGCTAGTCTATGGGCCAAAAGAGTATCTTGTATATGAATGCATGAATTTAAGGAGATTTAGAAGGTTTTTTTAATTTAATATGGGATTTTAAAGATAATAAATGTTTTTATAGATCAAAAAATGGTCAGATGTTGCAGGTTCTATGTCTGAAGGAGCATAATCACTCTTGAGAGGGTAGTTTTATTCATTTGTACATATTAGTGGGATCACCTTAAGGTTGTAATACTTTAAAAAGTGTTTATTCATATATTTAATGTTAAATACATGTTCAATAAGCCTTCATAGGCCCAAAAAATTCAAAATCCCATTCATGTTCTCCATTGAGCTTCTTGGCAGCCTAAGAAGGTACAATAGTTTGCACTTAGTTCATGGAGGAGAGAGAAGACATTGTTAAAAGATCTTAGGGTATTTAATCAGCCCTTTATTTCATTCCAAATAGTATAATTGGTTCTCATATGTATGTCATGTTATTTATGAGCCATTTCTAAGAGCACAAAGAGTTTTTAAACCCTTCTAAAATCCCATAGGGTCAATTTTCTCCTTTTATAACATTATGAGATTTAGTAAATGCATAGTAATGGTTGAAATAGGTATATTAAGGGTCTTATAACCTCTTAAAAATTGGATTAAATGATAATTTTCATTTATCACTCTTGTAACTACAATAAACCTATTTGTTTTAAATGTTTATTGGTCTAACAAGTAGGTTTTCTTTTGTTTGGAATGGTTTCTCACCTCAAAATGCCTTCATGCAACCTATATAACCCTCATACTCTTGTAAACATCCTCAATTCTGATCTCATCTCAAAAAAAATTCCCTTGTGCCAAATCCAACATGCAGACCTCTTGAAGAATGAAATGCTCCATGTCTAAAATAGTTATCTATAGGTCTGGTTGTGGATTGATGTGAACTAAATTAAGAAAGACTACTTTTTGTGATTTGAGGGACTAAATTTTTTTCCACAAGGTTTAGAAACCCCATATAAAGAATTATAAATTGTTGATATGTTATGAGAAGGTCAATAAGAGCACTAGAATGATTAAGAGACTTAAATTCTCACCTACATGATTGTATCAAGAAAGTGGGCTATGAAAGATATGTGTGTGTATACACCCTAAATTGGTAAAACAACCAAACATGTCATGTATTTTCATTGTCATCTTCATAAAAGACTCTAACTAGAGAACACAATCCTTGTTCGTAATAGCCATGCCTTTATTTTACTTGTCTTGGTCTTGTTTCTTACCTTTGTCACCATTTTGTTTATTACCAATCATCCAAAGCCTTTTGAATAGTCATTCCACCTTAGCTAAATAGTATTCCACATGCTAATATTGTTCCCATAGGTCTTAATCCTATAGGATAGGAGCATAAAAATTAGATAATAACATCATACATAGAATTGTCCCCTTTTTGGTGTTCTTGTCCATTTGCATTTTGAGCCCCAATGGTCATTTTTCTTCACTTAATAGGTTCCAAACCCTTCTTAGCCCCTCTCTTAAGTTTTGTTTATCTTTTTGATGTTGGATAATGTGAATAAAACTCCCACATTAAAAATTAAGAATATAATATATAAAGGACTACAAAAGGCATTTTATATCTAGTACTTACTACTTTAGCACACTAAGTAATAAAAAATCAGGTAATGATATAGCTCAGAATTCTACATCACATATAGATTTGCATGCTTGATCAAGGAATGGCCTAGGTGAAAGTTCATTCTTGAATCTATAATGTAAATTTATTATACACATTCCCTAAGGGAGAACTACATTTGATATGAGACCCTAACTTTAGAGTTAATGTAAGCAATGATCAGGACAACAAGGGTTCTAGATCATGTGATCATACTTCCCCTAACCTAGTTTTTTCCCTTTTGGTATTTGATATGTTTTTTTTTGTGTATGTAGTATACCTAGGGTTTTAGAATAAAATATGTCATATAAAGGCATAGAAAGGTGATCATGGAGAAATAAGGACACCCACAATACCTAGAAACTAAACCACACCAAAATCCAGAACCAAAAATTAATTTAGACAACAACGCTAAAATAAGATAATAGTGATGGATGCTCCTATCCAAACAATAGTTTTGGGTGCTCCTATTTATATAATATTTATCAATTCTCCTATCCAAACCTACTACTCTTATCTAAAGTAAATTTAAGTTGTAGATCTAGAAATGAATCTTTATTCATGAATGTTTCTGACTCTTGTTGAATTTTTAGAACATGCAAATGACTATTTTATCTAGATAAGTCTTTTTTATTCCCCATGTAATTGATTTGGTCAAAATGATATAAATATATTTTTTAATATACTTTATTATATTTTACCCCTTAATTTAGTGCCTATATTATTCAGGAACTAAACCCTAGTTTCCTAAAAATAATAAAATAGTGTACATGAGACCCAAGTTGTGAGAACCCAAATGGGGTGAGGAAGGAATTTAATATTTTGGGAATATTATTAAATAATCCTAGTCTAGATGAGGAAATAAAACCTTAGTCTCCTTAATGGAATAATGTTTCAATCTAGTTGAAGACTTAAGAGGGTCATGAAAATCACGAAAGTCATATTAGATAAACCAATATTAAACTGGTTTCTCATCCTTATAAATGATTCAAACATTTTCCATGCACCTTTAATAAAGTTTAAATCACACACTAATTATTTTTCTTGGTTTAATAATGAGATATATGAATTCATGTATGCCTAATGGACTATGTAGATGTAAGAAACATGATCATGTTATGTTCAAATAAGCATCTAAGGTGAAATGAGCCCTTAAAGAGAGTGTATAAGATCATGAGGTAGATAGATATGACATTCATAGTGGAAATATTAGATAGATAATCTCAAAAGTGATAAAGTATAGAAGAAAGTGAATTTTAGGCCTAATGACTACCTTTAAGTTCATCACAGGCCTAATTGGGAAAGATTGACTGTGTGGTGTTGAAAGGTATTAAAGAGGTTGATAGAAGGTAATAAAAAAATTTAAGGGACTCTTTAACAATTTTAAAAATCATAAAAGTTTCAAGAAGTCTACTAAGTAATTTTCCATTTCAAATTTGCAGTCTTGGTCTTATGTGAACCTATAGGCGTATGTGTGCCAAATGAAGGGAACACTAATGATATGGTGTTGAGTATATGTACAAAGGGTTTGAAAGGTATAATTAACATGATTAAGGTTACTAAAATTGATACAATTAATTAGAGGATCAGAACTAATTAAAGAAACCCCAACTTCAAGGTCCAACATTTAGGAAGCTTAAATCATCACCTACAACCTGCCTATATGAATATGTTCTTTGTAGGATGTATATGAGGTTTAAAATTGAATTTAATTATATAAATACTAAATAAATATGGTGAAATGGTCACACATGTTTGAAAATTTTGAAACTAATCAAAACTGTTATTCCCAAGTGTTAACATGTTGGCAAACCTAAACACACACCTACATGCCTTGAAGGTAAAATACAAGCTTGTGTGTAAATTATTTGAAAAAGATATATTTTGAGGTGTAAATATGAAATTTGAGGGAATGATGACTCAAGGATACTATATCTAATTTCCTAAAAATTATTTTATATCTTGAAAAAGAAAAATGACTTCAAAATAGAGACCTTTAGTGTCAAAATAAGAAACCTACCTACAAACCCTTATTCAAGGTCAAAACAAGTTTAGGCTCTTAAAGAGATAAAATTTTTTTAAATAGGGTTAGTAAACTTCATGAGATATTTTTTCAAACCTCTTATAATTATTTACAATAAAAATAAGATGTGTTGATGACTAATTTTCTAAAGAGTCTCTCTCTGCTTACTCTCACAGTCTTGTAATGATTGAGATGTCAAATTTTAAAGCCAAAAACCCATTTTAAGAGATTCATGGGATGGAAGGGATTTATGATATGTTTATGAGGTTACCATAATAAAATTTCATGCCATTTATTGTTATTCAAGAATCCTATATGATATGAATTATCATTAAGGAGGAAAGGTAATCAAAAGCTACATTTTACCTTGTTAGGAGCTCGAGAGGCCACTATTTTCAAATTATAAATATATAAATAATATGCATGAAGACATAATTTATTATTTATATTTAAATATCCTTTTACATTAAAAATAGTGTCATTGGTTTAGGGATTTGGTCCCTCATCTTTATGAACCATCATTAAGATGATAGGCATGTTTAAACCCTGCTTAAACCATAGTAAGAAATTGATATGAAAGAAGATGAAATTTATGGCTATAGATGAATTGAATTGGAATAATAAACACCTATAAAACATTATTCACTCCAAGAGGTTACTCACCATGAAATTTATCTATACCTTCACATGTATAGATTTATTTAATGTTGTACTTTTGCAAGGTTTTAGGCTCAAAAATAGGTTTTTGAGTATATGAACTAATTAAAACCATTGGGGAGGTTGGTTTAAAAATTCCTATACATTATTATACCAAAAAATCCTCTTTATCTTATTTAAGTGATCCTATAGATCTAATTTACAAGGGCAATGTAGAAATGCTTATGAAAAGGTGATTTGGTCACTTAGGAGAAATAAAGAGGCATGGATACACCACTTGAAAGATATGAGACATAAAAAAACATGGTTTTTACTATCTAATATATTCCCATCAATATTTTATCATTTTCTCATGGAGGTCTTATTTCCATTCCAATGGATAATACCAAGCAAATCAGACCTAATGGACTAGCAAGCCTATATGGCCAATGAAGAGGAATCTCTATAATTAGGGATGAAGAAAGAGTGTCAATTAAAGATAGAATAAGCCTTTTGAATCCTATAGTGGCATGGAGGTTGATAATAAATCCAAGGTTCCATGTTTCAAATTTTTAAGATGTAACATCTCCTTCCAAAAAGTGCATTGTAAGTCTCCAAATAAGAACTTTTATGCCACTTGGTGAAGATCACCATCAAGTTAAGTAACACATGTTAAACAAGAGGATAAAAATATTATTGGAATATTTTATTTGGACTTGTAACTTATTTGAGGTGGATGACACTTATCTATGCATCTCTTATGCCTCTTCTTACTCTATCCTTCATTTCTACTATATATGTTACCTTGAATGGCTTGTTATGGGTCCTTTGGTTGAGTATGATGAATTCTTGCTCAACTAAACACTTATAATATGCCTTTTAATGTTAAATATCATTGATTATTACCTTCTCATATGCTTATAATTAGTGTAATTATGTGATTATTGATGAATGCTAGTAGTAATTCTTTCACTCTCTCTCATTTGTCCTCTCCTACATCTTTGCAAATGGATTATCTTCTTGCAGGCTACATGGTGAGTTTGGATAGATTTTCATATTTTAGAATATTATTTTAGTCATTATTTTATTTCTTATACCTATTTATTATTCCTCATACTCAATATATTGTCTATGACCTCCATGTTGAAACATTCATGCTTGAAGGTCCTTATTGAGTAGTGTGATTAGATGCATGCCTAACTCATAATATTAGTATAGTATGGTCAAGTGTAGGGTGGTAATTTGGTGCATCAGCTCCCTAGTTTATTATAATTTTAGTTCTTTGTCCCTTATCCCTTACAAGTAATAGGTCTAGTAGTAGTTTCATAGTGATAACATTAAGGGAGATAGACCTATCTATATATTCACCTCATTGATTAGGACTCCCATAGCCTAAAGGTGTCTCTATGATATCACTTAAGTGAAGAGGCTTAGACAACCTCCTCAAAGGTGCAAATTTTGATGATAATAGTCTTGCATGTCTGATGGGACAAGGATTTCATCCCATTAAAGAGTTCGTAATGCTTATCTTAAATACATCAACATTTGGATTTAGGAATACAAGTAACAATGGTAACTCCCAATAAATCAAAACTAGTATAAATATCCCAGGTGCCTAAAATCATAAACTTGGTTTATATTCTAATCATTATTTTGGTCAAGATGAATACTCTATGCATTCATATTTTCCATACTAGATTGATGGAATTCATGGATTCACCCTAAGTGGATCTCAAATAGTAGCATATGAACACCACCAAGGCTATCAATAGCCTCATATGTACTCTCCCAATCTAACTCAACCTCCTTAAAATCCTACTCATCCCTCTAGTCAACCTTGTCAAAGTCATTTTACTTATGTTCTAGACCACTTAGACTTCAAACAAACTCTTATAAGTCTAGAAATGCAAATGAGATAAACTGATGAATATAGGGAACTTGGCTTGATTATTTATATCCCTTTCATGCAAATGAAAACTCTCAAATGATGAATAATCTTATTCATTATCTTAAGACTAGGTGGGAAACTATTGAGAAATAAAACCAACATATACCAATAGATGATGTGATGGAGATAAGATATTCGATTCAATGTCTAGATAAAAGATTAGTACTTGAAAAGAGGTAGAAAATGCAATACATTCAGTCTTGTATGCATACTCCTACTCAAAATCAATATTATTTTGATCCAAACCCACCCCAAGTTTCATTATTCCATCAACTAAAATTTATGTTAATGTAATCTTGACCCACTCTTCCTCAAGATCCTAAGACCATTCGATCTTGGAGACCTTCTTAAACTAGAACCCCTAATTATGTCATGCCTACTATTGAGAAAGAACCTTCTCCCATGCTTATCTAAAGTCAATAAAATGAGAAGTTTATAGAGGTAAATTTAAGAGATATCTCAAGTTATTCAAACTATTCTCCTACCCTTCAAGTTACATCCATCCATGAAGTTCAGGACATCTCAACATTTGATAAAGAAATTGAAGAGTGTAAAGAGAAGAATAAAACACACTTAACTCAATTTCTTTATCCATCCCTTAATAAACATCATAATCAACCTAGCTCTCCCAAAGTCCTAAGTTAGAAGGACACTCTATTGAGTTTCAATCAAGATAATGAATTATGTTGCCCTCCTAGCCTCTTTTTTTTTTAAGGAGAACTAATTACATTGAGGGTAGAAGATGGATATTAGATGTGAAGGAGAGCTTGTAAAAACTAGGTGATGAGGTGGAAGTCCTTTAAAAATAAAATCAATTAGCTATAATTGAACATCAATAAGGTTATGAGGATATTTTTGAAAGTACAGATTCAGAATTGTATATAGAAAAAAGAGCCAAACACCAGATCAAATAATTTAAACATAATATATTATTCTCTCTACTACTGATTCATATATAAAACCATACAAATGATTACATATATATAGGAAAGTTATTTTCCTATATTTGGGGAGATGAAATTTCCATTGAAATCTTGAAATATAACTCAAACAAACTCTAACTAACAACTCACTAAAAATGAATATATTATTATGAATAATATATTTGACTAACTAATAAATCTAACTATAAGTTATTAATGTATTATTATTTTATCAAATAATAATTACATTATACATTAATAGTGTGAACACATTTTACTCTAACATTCACCCCCTTGTGAACATTATTAATCCTAGTCGCACCCCCTTAATCTGAACATGGGGAGAATATCATCATGTACTGCATTTGAATATGAATACGTGATTTTTCAAAGGATCACAAATGTAAAAAGTGGTTTTTCCATGGCTGAACAAAAACTAGTGAAGGTTTATCCAATGGCTAACCTACAACCAATGATGGTTTATCCTATGACTTACCATCAACCAAGTGGTTTTGTTGGCTTACCACAAACCATGTCATTTATGAAATTACATATTTAATTCCCATAATTTTCCAACTAAGAGGGATTATAAAAGGAAAATATCAAAATATATTACTTGAACATGAATTATACTTATATTCTTATTCAAGCACACACAATAAAAAAATATAAAAATCACACCATACTATATAATCCATCAAAACATCTAGGGCCCCATCACTGATGACTTGTGAGAGGCTTGCATATCCTGCATCCTTAATGTATCCTCCATCCTCTAGTATATTACTACTCACTCAGGTGATGTATCTATGAAGCTCAGGTACATGATTTTTTGAGGGAAATCCTCCCTATAATGTGTATGTCACAGACAAGTGAAAATACATCCATAAGGCAAATTTTTTTTATTTTTATAATTTAGACTCTTTTTTTGACAAATGATGACAAATTTTAAAATTTAATATTTTTATAATGAATTTTGACTCATAAAACTAAAAATTAAAACTCTTTATTTTAACTAAAAAATTTATATTGACTCAAACAAAACTAAATAATAAAAAAAACATAGACTAACTCTTTGTATAAAGTGACACCTAGTTTAGGACATGAAATAACAATAATAAGCATAAATTTTAAAAGATTTTAGCAATATATATTGACTTAAAACTAAAGACTACTTTATGATTATATGATATGAAGGACAACAAAATGACAAATAGGGAAATGACTTTAACTTAATATTAAAATAAAAGTGAGATGCATTGACTAAAGAAAAAACTAATACCTAAAATCTAACTAAATCATAGTTTTCGAGACCAACAAGTGTTTTAGTTGAAGGAATTCCACGTGGAGAATAAACTCATCTTGCATGTATTAGAGTTTGCTTTATAGATCATATCATCGGTGAACACCAACATGATTGGTAGATTCATTATGTAATTGAATACCATGAAATAAAGATGAAATAGCAATACAAGTAGAAGGAAATAACTATGGAAAAAATTAGTTATCCAATTTGACATGCTTGTGGATGTGTGAAATAGAAAATATACACAATAGGGAATCTAAGCAAGTGTCGAAGGTAGATCAATGATTCAAGCATGTTTGCAAAATGTGTATAGCTCTTGATCTGAAATATGATATGTGTTGTTTGAGATCAATAGTTTTAAAAGAAATTTAAAATTGGAAGAATAGATTGGATCAAATGCCAATTTTGAATCAAACTACCTAATTACATTATTTCTGCTGCTACTATCCATACCATTATATGCAATCAATGCTAATTATAAATCAGATACAATGAGTAATTGCATAAATTTGATAGTTGAATAAATTCATTACTCAGATCTAATCATTATGTAGAATGTCCTTTATCAAGAAAGGACATTGAAGCTATACATAATAATCAATTAATGATGTGATGCTGGTAACTAGCCCATCAAAAAGGATTTGAAAAATCCAAGATAGAACTGATATGAGGTCATTGAAGTAGTTTAGCATGTAGTGTAACTGTTAGAAATAATATGAAATTTAGGATCTAATTAATGCAACATACAGATGGTGACCAAGCAATCCAGAAAATAATACTAAGGTAATTACTCTCTTTATAAAATTAACATATATAGGGGCATATTAAATCAGAATAATTTCCCCTAGAAAAATTTAAAACTCCATTATAGGCATAAAACCAAGATGGCTCCGATACTAGATGAAAGTGAAAATTTAGATATGCATATATAAAAAGAGCTGAACACCAGATCAAAAAATTTAAACACAATATATTATTCTCTCTGCTATTAGTTCATATATAAAAGCATATGAAAGATTACATATATATAGGAAAGTTATTTCCCATATATGGGGAGATGAAATCTCCACCAAAATATGCAAATATAACTCAAACAAACTTTGACTAACAACTCACTAAAAATGAATATATTGTTATGAATAATATATTTAAGCAACTAATAAATCTAACTATATGATATTAATGTATTATTGTTTTATCAAACAATAATTACATTATACATTAATAATGTGAAAAAAATTTACTCTAACAATTTTTTCTAGTATATATGATGAGGATATTATCATTATCATCCCTCTTGGTGAAGAGGAAATCATATCAACTCTCAAAAACTAGTATAAGTCTTTGCTTTCTAGACAATAATTAGATAGTCTTCAAGATGTCATAAATGATGAAGTGGATCAATATAGTTTGTATGGATTTGATGTTGATGAATGAGAACGTAAATTAGGTCTAGAGAGGGAAAAACATGATGAAGTAAACCTTGATTTTATAAATGAGATTCCATTTTTCATTAAGGAATAAGAAGACCAATCGAGTCCTTATGGATTGAGTCTTGATGAAGAGAAAGGTGACTATGTAGTAGTTGAGTAGGTTACATCTAAACATAAGGTAAGTCATCTTGAATATACATTGGCTATTAGTCTTATTAAAATTCATCAAAAAAATATATAACTTGAAAAAGAAAACTTAAAACCATGTCATGTCTCTATTAAAATATTTGAAGGATTTGACCAGCGTATTATCCCTCAAGAGAATGGTAAGATTAAAATTGATCTTGGCATGCTTTCAAGTAACCAAGAAGAAGTTGCCTTTTGGGAAGAGTCATAATTTTTTTATATAGTTTGGATAGTGAACCTACATCCCATGAGGAGAGTTTTAATATGTTTTTCTTGACCAATGAGCATGATAAAGACATGCATGAGAAATCTCTTAAAGATAACAACATGTTTGATTACCTTTTTGAATCTTGCGAACAAGTTCAAGGAGATCTCAAAGACATGTGTCAGTCCTAATTAGACATGTTCAAGGAAATTTAAGAGATTTTTAGGTTATCACCTCAATAAGAACATGATGAAATGGTTGATGAGAAGTAAAAATCTATTAGTAATCCAACAAGTCCTATTACTCATTACCAAGAAGTTCAAATTCATGAGGTGGAAACCTATGATGAATATGATTATATTCAAGGTGATAAAGAGATGGAATATGAGTATCCAATAGAATATGAAGCTAATAATTTTTTTCCTTTATGAATCAAACCATGGTCACTTTGGAGGTCTTTTACATTTCCAAGAATGGACAACAATATAAGGTAAGAATTGAAGATTAGGATGAGTTTATCTTTGTGGGAGACATGTTTACTATTATAGATACATCTAAGGTAATTATAGATAAGGTGGTGGTCAAGAAAGATGTTATTAAATCAAAAAAAATCTAATAAATAACTTACACATCATTCTTATTCATCACATGAGGGTGATTTAAATATTTTTCCATTTGATCCAGGAGGATCAGTTTTGAAAGGTTAGTTGTACATAGTGTTTCTTTACTTGTCTTTCTTCTAAGTGCTTTGTAGCATAGCGTTTTGTCTTGTAGTTTTGTTGTATATGTTTTGATTTGGTTTTTTTTCTTATTGCCTTTTTGTGTTGGTGAGGGTAGTTTGTTTTTCTATTTTTACTAAGAGGCATTTGCAATCAATTTCAAGGTCTAATCAGGTCTGAGTTTGTGTGACAAGAGACTCCATAACCCACTGGATGAACTAGTCAACTAGTTTAAGGTGCATAACAAGCATGAAATCCTATGAGGTCACCAAATATGTTAGCCAAATTTGGATACCATAGGTGATTCTAATAAAAAACTTACATTTTATCTCATATTTAACTTTGTTGATAGCCTTGAAGGTATTTGTCTAGCTCATATCTTGTTTTGTCATGGTAAGTTATCTTGTTATCCTAGTATTTATAGTGGTATACTATGGTGGCACAACCAAAAAATGAGGTCATAGTAATAAAGTGGTTGTATATTTCTTATAACTTGGCCCTTAAGCATGTTTATAAAATTTTAAGGCAACTTCTCATGTTTTAAAGTATTTTTCAAATGTTAAAGATCTCATGTTTTGACTTGATGAAGTTAGATTCTCATGATAACACTTATAAAAAAGGTCAAATTATTATTTCAATATATTCATCCCTAATAAAGGGAATAATAATGTGAATGAACTAATCATGGGTGATATAGGTTTTGAAGTTGAATTATAAAAGATAGTTCTTCAAGTCATACTCACGACTAGTTCAATGTGATAAAGGTGGTGGTCTAGTCTATGGGCCAGAAGAGTATCTTGTATATGAATGCACAAATTTAAGGAGATTTAAAAGGTTATTTCAATGTAATATAGTATTTATAATATTATAAATGTAGTTATAAATCAAAAACATGGTTAGATGTTGTAGGTTCTACATCTAAAGGAACATAATCACTCTTAAAAGGGTAGTTTTATTCACTTATATAGATTAGAGGGATCACCTTTAGGTGGGACTGATCCAAAAAGTGTCTCTTCATATATCTCAATTCAAATACACATTTAAAAATCTTGTATAGGCCCCAAGAAGGTAAAAACACATTCATGTTCTCCATTGAGCTTCTTAGTAGCCTAGGAATGTCTAATGGTTTGCACTCAGTTCATAGATGAAAGTGAAGATTTGGTTGAATTATATTGGGGAATTAAATAAAACTTTACACCCCTCTAAATAATGGCATTTTTTTCATATGTATGTCATGTGATTTATGAACCATTGCTAAGAGTATAATGAACTCTTAAACCCTCTTAAAACCCCATAGGTTTAATTTTCTCCTTCTAAAGCATTGTGGGATTGAGTAAATGCATGGTAATGCTTAAAATAGGTATATTTAGGGTATTATAACCTCTGAAAAGTTGGATTAAATTAAATTTTTCATTGATTAATCTTGTAGCTATAATAAACCTCTTTGTTTTGAGTGTTTCTTGGTCTAACAGGTAGGTTTTTCTTGGTTTGGAATGGTTTCTCACCTCAAAATGCCCACATTCAACCTAAATCACCCTAACACTCATATAAAACCCATTAAGTTTGATCTTGTCTCAAATAATTTTCCCTTGTGCCAAATACAACATGCAAACCTCATGAAGAAGGAAATGCTCTAGGTCTAAAATAGTCATCTATGGGTCTGATTGTGGATTGATGTGGACTAATGTAAGAAAGACTATTTTTATAATGATTTGAGGGTTTATAAAGTTTTCAAAAGGTTAATTAATCACCATATAAATAATGATAAAATTTTAAGATGTTATGAGAAGGTAAGGAAGAGTACTAGAATGATCAAGAAACTCAAATGCTCACCTACAGGCTAGTATCAAGAAAGTGGGCTATGAAAGATATGTGTGTGCATGAGAACTGAGTTATGAGAATAAAAATTGGTTTAGGAAGGCATGGAATAGATTTTTTAATATGAATGAATAATCCTAGTTTGGATGAGGGAATCAAGCCTCCGTCTTCTTAATGGAAGAATGTTTCAAGATTATTTAACACTTAAGAGGATCATGGAAATCTTGAAAGTCATATTGGAGAAACAAATATCAGATTGGCTTATCATCACTAAAAATGATTAAAAAATGTTTAATGTAACTTAATTAAAGTTTAAATCATACAATCATTGTTTATATTGGTTTAAAAATGAGATATATGAAGTCATGTTTGCCTAATAAATTGTGTAGCCATGAGCAGCTTGACCATGTTATGTTCAAATTAGCATCTAAGGTGACTTGAACCCTTAAGGAGAATATAGAAGATCATGAGTCAGATGGAAACACCATTCATAGTTTCAATATTATATATATAAGATCAAACATGTTAAATTATATAATAAAGTCACTTTTAGGCCTAATGACTACCTACAGGCCTTTCACAGGCCTAATTGGGAAAGATTGATTATGTGGTGTTGAAAGGTGTTAAAGAGGTTGATATAAGGTAACGAATAATGTGAAGGAAATATCTAAATTTTTAAAAAATAATAAAATTTATAAGAAGGCTATTGATTAAATTTCCATTTCAAAGTTGCAATCTAGGTCTTATGTGAACCTATTGGCATGTGTGTACAAAATGAAGGGAAGACTAATGTTAAATTGTTAAATGGATGTCCAAAAGGTTTAAAAATTATAAGGAATATGATTAAGGTTCATAAAATTTATAATATAAACACAAATATCAAAACCAATAAAAAGAACTCTAATTTTAAGGTCCAACACTCAAGAAGCCTAAATCATCACCTATAGGCTTGCCTATATGAATATGATCTTTGTAGGATGGATATGAGGTTCATTAGTCATTTGAACTATGTGAAGAAAAATTAGAGATTTTAAAATGGTTTCAAAGTTTTGAATAATATTAAACTAATCAAATATGCCATTCCTAAGTATCAACAAGTTGGCACACCTAAACACACACCTACAGGGCTTGAAGGTAAAATACAGGCTTGCTTGATAATTATGAGGAAATGATGAATTTTTGGGTTTGAATATTAAATTAAAGGGTGTGATTACTAAAATAGACTATTTATAATGTCATAAAAATGATTTTATATTTTTATAAAGTAAGAGGACTTCAAAATATAAACCTTTAGTGTTAAAATAGGAAATCTACCTACAAACCCTTATTGAAGGTATAAACATGTTTATGCCTCTTGAAGAGCAAAATTGATGGAAAGAGGGTTGTGTAAATTAATGATAGATTAATTCAAAATTATTATAAGTATTTCCAATAAAATAAAGATGTTTGATGACTGATTTTCTAAAGAGTTTGTCTCTACTTACTCACACAGTCTTATAATGATCAAGATGCCGACTTTTGAAGCCAAGAACTTATGTGAAGAGATGCATGGGATGGAATAGATTTAGGAGATGTTGAGGAGGTTTTGATAATAAAATTTAATTTCATTTATTTTTATTCAAGGAGACTGTAAAATGTGAATTATCATAAAGAAAGAGAGATAGTCAAAACCTATGTTTTACCACTATTTTTTACTTAAAACTATACAAAAAATATGCATGGGACCATAAGATCTTAGGGATAGTTCAGGAGCCTTATAATATAAAATTTAGTGGAATTGTTTTAGGTATTAAGGCCCTCACCATAATGAATAATTGTTAATATGATAGGTATGTTTAAACCTTACTTAGACCCTAATAAGAGATCGATAATAAAAAAGATGAAATTTATGGCTCCATATGCATTGAATTGGCCTAACAAACAATTGAACATCATTATTCACTCTAAGAGGGTCCTCACCATGAAATTTATCTATACCTTCACCTATATTAATGCATTTAATGTTGTACTTTTTGAGTTTTTATGCTCAAAATAGGGTTTTTGAGTATATGAATTGATGAAAACAATTGGGAAGGTTGTTTTGGAAGGTCCTATACCTTATCAAACCCCAAAATACAAAATTTGGTTTTTGAAAGTGCTCCTATAGGTCCAATTGTTAAATGTACAATCATTGAGGGGGGGAATGAATCAATGAGCCCAACAATCCCAACTTTAATTTAATAACTTTCAAGTTCTTAATCAATTACCATAAGAATTCATGAAGCATTCACATCATTCATAGCAATGAATAAGAGAGACAATGCAAGATCAATCACATAACACATGAAATATGTGGGAAACACTCTTGAGGAATAAAACCCACTAGAACCTATGATTATACTACTAACCTATAATAAAAAGAACCATTTTAGACTAGATACAACTGATCAAGAAACTACAATCCCTTATTTTAGTGGGACTAAAATCCCAAGAGGAGCTACTACACCTATCTAGTTGAGCTAACATAATAACTAGACCTTTATTAAGGTTTACCTTAAAAGGAGGTTATAACTCCCTTAGATGTTGAGATACCACAACACCTATCATAGAGCCAACAATGTCAAGAATTCCCTAGAAGGCCAACTTTGCACATGCATATCTTTTGATGTTCTTTAGCGTATGTTTAGAAATTTAACAAAAAATATCTAGGCACAAAACTAAATAAAACCATATGATCATATTATCCTAAAACATCCACATGTGTGACATATTACACCAGCAAAATTCTTACTCTACTCTTTCTTGCCCCATGCAAATTTGGCTATGGGAAAACACTGTCATACTACTTGGGATCCCAACTTTGTACTTACATATATTTTTATTTGGTTTAGTGCATGATCTAAAATTTATATAAAATAAACTAGGGAATAATGTGATAAAAAAAATATGACAAATTCCCCTTGAATCATCCACATGTGGCAATGGTTATGTCATCAAACTACCTACTCAAAATTTCTTCCACTAGACCCAAAATGTCTAGATGAAAACAATGATCAACTAGAAGAAATCCAATTATGCACACAAGCACTCAAAGAATATAAAAAATATTATATGACCCCTTATACATGATAAATACTTCATACTCATCCCTAAAAATCTCTAGGAATGCCAAAACTAAAGATCAACCAAGCCAACTTTATGCACACTAGGATAAACACATTGCACATTTTTTCATTATCACATAGGCTATCAAAACACTTCATCCAATAACTTATAAACCTCCATGACATCAATATAACATCATTAAAAAATCTCCAAAAATCTCATCCTTTTTCACTAATGTCAACACGCATCAATATATCAATATACATCTTACCTTCCTTCTCTCTTCAAGTACTCAAAAATAAGAACTTTCCCCCCTTTGAAACAATGAAAAAGTGAGCACCAACTGATATTGAGGACCTAAAAATACCATAAAATAGGATATGACCACCTTAGAAAGATGATACAAACTCCCCCTTACCTTTATTCTACCTCTTCTTGTCTTGACAACATTGTTCTTATTACATACCAACATTCTTCTTCAACCAAGCACTACAATCAATGAAGACAAAACACATAAAACACTAACATTTGATGTAACACACCAAGGACATATAAGAATGACTCCCCCTAATATTTTTGAGCCATTTCATCACTTGAGCATTTTCATATCTCCATACCCCATGAAGAACCACCATACAGACTTACTAGCCTTCTCTCTCAAGCTACCCCAAGGATCACCAACAAAAATCCATGCCACTCACCAAATTGGAAACATGTACAAAACAAAATTAAAAAATAAAATTGAAATAGTTGTGCATTTCTCTTTTGGATAATTTTATCAAAAGGCACTCTTCTTCACACTAGGCTTGTCTAGCCTCCTTGTAACCCTACTTGGAACTTGTAGAGCCCAAAATTTTTAGTAGACACATATTCATGACTTGAAACTTCATAGCTAGAAAACTCTCATATTCCCATTAAAACACACCAATTTTTATCACCAAGATCATCCTCTGAAACATACTTCATTCACAAACCTACTAGCCAAATAACCCTCCATATCGATGAAAACTTGAATAACTTAAGAATCAAAAACCTTCAAATCTATGTGAAGCTTGATTTGACAACCCATTTGGCCCATTAAACTTATTAAAAAGCCTTAGATCTTAATTCATAAGTCAAACCAATTTTAAATCATAGCCCAAAACTCTATAATCTCGAAGCAAACAAGGTCAACAAACCTCCTTTTGGTCAACTCACACCTTTGAAACTTATTACACACCTGGAGACACCCATCACACACTTATGGACCAAGATTTGAGCATTCACACATTTAAGATTCTTTAATTCCTCATATAACCCATTTTAGGCCTACTTTCCCTTAAGCTAAAAGTTTTCTAAGCACCCAACTCTACTTGACATTGTATCAAACTCATTATGCCATCTAGAAATACCCATTCTAACCTTGCACAATAGCTCCTTCACAAACCTCTAGATAAAGCTCATGAAATTGTTTATCACACTTAACCAAAGACCTTCTAATATCAACACAAGTCTATATTCATATTGGCAATATAATGTTGAGCATTTAAACTTGCTTCTCCATAAGAAAAATGTCTCCTAAGAAGTATATGTAGAGACATCCTACTTCACAATATACTAAAACAGTGTGAAACCAAGAATTACCCACAACTACTCATATTCCTTCTCCTCCTTGGTCATCTGATAATTTTATTAACTCTTATTCTTCATAGGCTTAAGATGACATGATCAACTACCACAACATTCTCTTTCTCTTTTAAGATTGAATTGACAATACATAGAGACAACAAAGATTCATGACATACATTTTCATCTGAATAATCCACCTTGTAGTTAGGACCTCATCACTATGCACTGACAATTGATTTTTTTCATGAATATTTCTTAACAAAACTAAGATGTTCACTTGGATCCATACATACCTCAAAACTAGCTTTAACTAACACCTTGGTCTTCTCTTTGAGCTGGATCTCTTCATTCTCAACATGAGTAGATAATGAGACCCATTAGCACTCTTCAACTTTTATAGATATTTCCATCATAACAAACACATTACTTGGACTTGTAGACTCATCATGACTCACACTTGTCACCTTTGGCTTCCATGTGTTACCTTGCCTTCTTCCTTGCACTCTAGGAGCCTAATTGAAATAATTTTGACTTGATGGCTTTTGTTTGTAGAATCTAGCAATGTGACCTCTTTGTCGACACTTGTATCGCACCATAATCCTTGATGGAAACACAATTTTTCTTATCATGTTTGGATAAAAACTTGAAATATGTCCTTTATCATGACAAATGAAACAACCTCCTCTTTTTGAAGAGGACTCACCTTGTTTAATCTTATGTTGACAATGGTTTACAAAGTATCTCACATCAAGATAGTTGAAGCACTTAAATTTATTCACACTTTTTGACTGATGACCCCCATCATGGTTCCATGAAAACCTATTTATAATAGGTCTCTTGCATTCTCTAGACCTATGATCAAATTAATTACATGTGTAATAGTAAACATTAAATCTTTCATACCTCATGACATTTGGCTATCTGATCTAATTTATTTTTATTCTTCTATTTCCTTCATTCCTTTTATGATGATTTATCTTCAAAGTATGATTGTCCTAGTTCACATTGGTCTTCATCTTGTCTTGAGTTACATTATTTTATTCTTCTTCATATTCAATACTAGTTCTATCACTAACATGCTTTTAACTACTCATAATATTGTGTAGACCACATCAACTTTATTCAAATCTCACAAATGTCTTCACCTTAGTGGATGTCTTCTCTAACTTAGATTTCAAAGATTCATTTGTAGAAACATACCTTGAACATTCATCTTATTTATATTTTAGGCTTGTAAATATGATTTAAATTAAAAACTAATATGCTTGACCATATTTTCATGCTCCTTGGTATCTTCATTCTATCTTGCTTCATACACACTGAATTACTCCTCATAGTCTATCTCATCTTCATCATCATCTGAATCACTCCAAGTAGACTCATTTTGATGTGATAAACTTACTTCCTTATCCATGAATAGGGATTCATCTTTAATAGGTCCAACATCTTTATGATCATATTTTGAGTCATCATCTTCACTCTCATCTGATGATTTACAATCTCATGTAGAGAATCTTCTTATTCTTGAAAGACTTCTTCTTATTGTTATACTTTATTCCTATATGTCTTCTTGTATACATCCTTACCTTCACCATGATCTTCATTATTAGTCTTCTCATGCTTATGAGGTCACTTTCAAGCAAAATGTCCTATCTCTCCATAGTTGAAACATTTGAAGGGTAGTATACCCTTATACTTCTCTGAGCCTGTGTTCAATTTTTTAGTAATCAAAGTAATTATTTCATCCTCATCAATATCAGATATGTCATCCTCTTTGTGCTTATTACCTTGGAACTTCTTCTTAGGCTTCATCTTTGTCTTGAATGTTGTTTCTGTCTTTGGTGGTATATCATAATTTACTCTCATCTCATAGGTAGTAAGGGTATCATGTAATTGATCCATCTTCAACTAAGTAAGATCATTAATTTATTATTTTTTAGATACATTTGGATCAAAATTAAGAGATAGAGACCTTACAACCTTTTAAAATATAGTATCCTCCTTAAGTTTCTCTCTAATACCTCTGATGATGTTCATAATATCATCAACTCTCTATAGAAAATATGCCATAGAATCTTCTTCCTTCATCTTGAGACTTTCAAATTGCCTTCTGTGAGTCTAAAACTTAGTAAGATTGACCTTTGAATCTCCTTCATAAATGATCTACATTTTATCCCATATCTCTTTATCATATTTATTGACTACCTTGGTGAACTCAGTATATGTAAGACCACAATTTATGGCATTTGTTGCCTTAGAATTTGTTGATGTTTTAAAATTGCACTTGATTCTAATCAACAACAATGGGAATTTTCAAGATGTGGGACTTATGTCTTGAAATAACCTCTAGATTTTAGAGAAGCTGGTTCTTCTTTAAATCAAGTATATACTAGGAAAAGGGCAGGAATTTTAATAGAAATACAATGCAAGAAAGAAAATCTAATCTATGGTGATGCACCTGAATGTAATTCGACCTTAATCCTGAGCATAGTGAGACTATATGTAGGATTAATTTACATTTAAGAGCAAACAAGTGCATGATCAATGTAAAAGATTGAAACAATAGAAATAGAGACTCACAACATAGACTTCTTTTGCTGAGATACAAAAAATGTCAACAAAGGCATAGGGTTCAATATTCTTATTTGAATTTTTCAATCACATAAGAGGCAAAAAAACATGTATAGTTATGTAAACCTTCCAACTCAAGAAAACAAGACAAAAGAAAATGACATTCCTAATCACAGCTTTAGAAAATCTATAGTCTAGACTACTTTTGCAATTGACACAGATAATATCAACAAAGGCATAGGGTTCAATCCTCTTATTTGAATTTTACAATCACATAAGAGGTGTAGAAACACGTATAGTTATGTAAATCTTCCAACTCAAGAAAATGAGACAAAATCAAATGATATTACTTAGCCACAACTCTATAAAGACTAAACTTGTTATAATAATTCTCTCTCAAAATTCTCTCTGATAATGGATTTTGATTTTTTTGGTGTGATCTTTGCACCCTTATTTATAGCCTTAGATCCACTCTACATTGTCTACTTATTCCCAATCTAACGGCCCAAATGAAATCTCCTCCAATTAAAAGTGTCTAATAGAAGATATCTTATAGATTTTGAAATGCTTTGTCTTCTGGCAGTTCATTAGCTAAAATAGATTGCAGGATGCTCCCTTATCTTGAATGCTAAGTAACACTTAGCCAATTCCTTGAAAATATTTTTGCTACTTAGGAGATACCAAAGGATGACACTTGGCATGTTCTGTAGCAACTATCAAAGACACGTGGCACTTTCCACATAACTTATACTCTTTTGTGTCTTTGCTCAGGAGTGTTCCACCTTTGACACTTATCACAATTTGCTTTTTGGAAACTTCAATAGCTTAACATAAATAAGAATCACTACATATCTTACCCAAGAAATTTTGAAAAGAGGCATAGGGATAGGTGGCAATCTCTACTTGCTTCAACTTAGGACACGTGGCAATCTCTGTTGCTCTTTAGCTATACTGTGGAAATGTTCAGGACACATGTTAGGATCCTATGGATGGTGACACTTGGAAGCTTTTGTAGAATTTTTAGAATAAAACCTGGGACCCACCACAGTCTTTATTCAACAATGAAACATGAAGATCTTTCAGATGGTAACACCTGGTAGCTTCCACTACGTCTAGGAAGATATGTGGCATCTTCCACTACTTATGGGAAGATACGTGGCATCTTCCACTACTTATGGGAATGGAGTAGAAAGGGCTCGGTAGATGACACTTGGCAGCCTTTGGTTGAATGGTTTGGTTATGCCTTACTACCTTCCAAAAGGGCACTTGACCCTTTGGTTTTTTGGGATGCTCTTTTAAACTGCCCGATTATACTAAGCCGTTGAACTGACCTTTTAAACCAAAAAATGGTTCAATGGTTCAACACTGCATGTTATTTACACATGAATCGAGGCATTGAACTAAAAATATTGAACCAAGGCTTTGAACTAAAAATTAAACCAAGGCAGTGAATCAAACATATTTTAGATGCTGACACATGGTGACTTCCACTCTCTTTAGCTAGGATACATGGCAGCTTTTGTTGCTTTTAGAAAAGCAACATTGAGATCTTCCACTATTGCCACTTAGTGCTTTCTGCCTAATCTCGATACTTAACTTTTTGAAACCTTTCACTATAAAGAGATAAAA
Source organism: Torreya grandis (assembly GCA_037957365.1). Lineage (NCBI taxonomy): Eukaryota > Viridiplantae > Streptophyta > Pinopsida > Cupressales > Taxaceae > Torreya > Torreya grandis. The sequence goes on from JARHVA010004118.1 coordinate 1,394,426, forward strand.
CATGGGTGCTAAAATGTAATCGTGGATGCTAACACTTGGCACATTCTGCTGAGCTACTATGAGACATGTGGCACATTTTGACTAACTTATAGAAAGTATGAAAGGTGCCTCAGATGATGACACTTGGCATTTTCACTTGAGAAAGGATGCCTAGATTGATGACACTTGTTGACTTTTGATCTATTTCAATACTTAGGCAAAAATGAATCAAAAAGAAAATAGAGCCCATGTTATGTATCATGACTTCGCCATCTCAGACCAGAAAATGCAAGGACAAAATTTGGCAGCGCGTAACTGAAAAAAATAAGATGAAATGTAGAGCAATTTATAACTCTATAGTTATTGGTGACCCCAATGACTTTTGAGCTTGCTCAAAAAGAAACCACAACTCTCGCTAGATCAAAAATTCAAAATTATAGCTTTAATAATGCTATCTTGTAGGCAGACCACTCTTCATCAGATAACCCTTGCTTACTCTACAATTCATTAAAGGTTAAATCAAGGTTAATAATATCCTTTTGTGAAAAATGTTGCAAAATTTAAATCGTAGCCTTCAATTTGAATTTGAGCTGGGAAATAAGAACCAAGATAGCTTCTACTTCAGGGACTGATGAATCATCCCTTCGATTGTCAAAAACTATTTGATCTTTCTATTTGGCCAACAGTAAAGGTTCAATTTCTTCTACCATTAGCATGGTGTTGTCATCAAAAAATGGAGAAGGAAAACCTAGTTACAGTAGATCTTCAACATGTTGTTTCATTTCATTGATTCCTTCCTTCATGACATCCAGAAGCTCCTTGCAACTATTGGCTATAGAATTGCAACTAAGAACTTCATTTACTCACTTGGCAGTGACCATTCTGTCATTGGTTCTTGTTGCTGCTAGTGTTGCAACCGTTGCATCATACAAATTTTGCAACAATGTTTTTGAGTCCATTACTCTCTCAGAGACTATAGCCAGATTATTTACAACTGAACTCTCCACCTTTTTGTATAATTTTTGTGCATTTAGTAGGAAGGTGAGAGATGGCATGAGCTAAATAATCTTTGAAGAGATTCTCTTTCTTATGGATTCATATAGCTCCTTTACCAGACTTAACACTCCAACACTCTTTGGCCTATTGGCCAGTTCTAGTGTTAAACTGTGCTGCTCTCTATTGCTCTAAGTGAAATTGGGCTATTATGATCGCAACATTATTCTATTTGGCCAATAGTTTTTGTTGCAATTGGGTAACTTACAATAGGTGTTCCTCGCATTGTCCTTATAGTGCTGCCTTTACGTGTCTAAGGGTTGTCATTGCATCATTGACCTGTGTGAGCCCTACTTTCAAAGAATCATTTTGGGCTTGAACTAATTGGTGAGTCTGAAGAGAAATAGTATTTTGTAACTGTTTATTTAGATTCTCTATTTCATTATTTTATTATTGATCACTTAGGTCAAACTATTACAGTTTGCCTTTTCATTGGCTAGCTCAACTTCTATCTTCTGTAGCCTTCTTGATATCTTTAAATAGTCTTCAGTAACTACAAAAAAGGATTTAGTCAGTAGCTCAACTTTGTCTTGTGGCCTAAAGAGGGACATGTCGATGGCCACTACATTCATCGTGTAGTCCTCTGGCTACATTTGTTCAGTTGGCTTTATCACATTTGGTGACAAATGGGTCACCATCAATTGCTACTGAATGGGATCAAATTGTGACCACAAATGGGGTATATCCAAAGCTTTATTCTCCTTAATCTTCTTCTTCTCTCTTCGGGCTTCCCTTGCCTTCCTAATAGCATCTGCTTGGGTTTGAAAGGTGGAAGGAGAGGCAATGTGCCCACCCATGAAAGGATGTCCTTATGGAAGACCATATTGAATAGCCAATTGTTGGTTATGGGTAATTTGAGGGAAAGGTTTCTTGGGAACAGAAGGGGAGAAATGAAGTAATGTTAAGGCCTGAGGTGGCACTGATGGGGCAAAATGAGAAATGGGAATGGTAGAAGTGGCAGGGGATATCATCTGGCTAGATGAAGTCATCATGCCAATAGGAGAAGAATTAGACTGAGAAGGAGAGAGAGGAGTAATACTTGAGGAGAAATTGCAGTACCCTATAATTGGCATTGTGTGGTTTTTGTCTCCTCTTTTGAACCGAACTGAAACTACACCCTCTTTCATTTCTTGGGTGTCTCTTCTTCTTATTGCATCCTTTTTCCTTCCACATCTACTTTTTATGGAGAACTGGGAATATCTATAACCAAGGCTGATGGGGAAGATTGTGATGATGAAGGCACCACACTTGTTTGCATTTCCATGGCACTGAGAGATTGGGGCCAAATTGATATAGTTACTATAGCTGCAATTTGCTTTGAGGCTTGTGATTTTTGACTTGACCCAGCCCTAGCTTCCTACTCTAAACCTGGTGTTAGCAAATTACCTATCTCTAGGCTAGATACAAGGGAGAGATGGCACTCATCCCATAATTCTTCCCATCTTTCATGTGTGTCTACATTCCCAAAATAATGGGTTATTTGACAAATTTTTTGCCTATACTTCTAATAAGCCTCTATCTTCTCAGTATCCCAATCTTTATTCTTTAAAGCTCTCCTTAAGCTAGAAGTCATTCTGACTTTAGGATCATAATCCCTTTGTTTGACATAGAATGTCTCCCATGGCCTATTTTGTGGAAGTGGCAAGTCTATTAATTCAACATAAAATCCAAGATTGTCTTCCCTAGGATTTTTCCTAGTTTCCCAAAAAGGGCGGCCCTCATGTGAAATTCTAATTGTGACTCTGTTAGTTCATATCCAAGAGGCTATGAAATCATTTGGGTCATAAACCCATTTGTCCTCTATTAGAAGGAAACCCAGAAAGGCTAGCTTTCTGAGCAATACAACTTCAGCATCTCTGGTTTCCAAAACCATGCCGTTTGTCATCCATGGTAGATTATACATTTTTCTCTTTCTCTTTCTTGAGCCAAATTCATTATCAATTATGGATACTTGCCTAGTGACCTCTAGGAATGCTAACCTAAGAGTCAAGATCTTAGGTTACAATATTGGTTCCCCACAAAAACTATGGACTCTTATAATGATATGGTCGGATCCAAAATAGAAATCATAAGGAATTGGGCAACTAGCCAAAAGATTTGAAACATTGGGGAATAATCTATTCATAATTGGTTTAAGACTGAGGTGGAAAAAAGTAGGAGTGACAAACAATTCCCAAAACTCATATGGGTCACTAGTCTTTGACAAAATGTGTGTCCATGCAGACACAGGAATGGTCCTTTGAAGATCAAAATCTAGGTCATACATATTAAGATACATATGTTGGGCAAAGAGTTCATAGTTTTGAAAAAGCATGAGGTGGAACAAATAGGAAGAATACCTAAACACTCATTTTAATTTGAAATGGGCCAATTGTTCTACCATCAAGAAAACAATTTATTCAGAAAAGTCAAGCTGATACTCCTAGGTTTTGTCAATGGTCTTCAGCCTGAAAAGGATAGCCATTTATTTTGCATACACTGCCATGTCATCTTTCATGCCAAATATAAGAACCATCATAGACAATGCGTCTTGGCTAGCTTGTGTGAATTGAGCTCTTGGTGTAGGGAGTGTGGGTATCGTAGTGTCATCATCACCCATTTCTAACTCAGATATCAAGAACGTTGTTTGAGTGTTGACATTTGCCCATGTTATTTTCATCTTAGCAATAGTGGGAAACATAGTTGTACTATCATGATGTAGGGCTAACATATCCCTAATATCTTGTGATGTGATTTTCACTATAATGGCCCTCATTGAATGGTTCTTGAAGGTGCATGGAGCAAGTCTGCACATAATTAGACTAGGTCAAGGCATGAATGCACAGCTGGGATAATGAACTGAGCTAGTTGTGAGGTCCATATCCTCATGGTGAATGTTTCATATTGCCCTACTCTAGCCCTCTATAGACAACTTTGATGTACTCCTTTTCTAAGATTTTTTCTACTAGCTCTCTGAAGAATTGGATCCATGATGTTGTTTGCATAATCTTTTATTTTTGATGAATCACTTGTTGGACTAGCTTTAGGAAACCTAGTCCTTGGATAGGCCTTTAATGGTTGTGTGGGAGCTGACGCATATGATTTACTTGTAAGAAACTTATCAAGGGATTCATACATCCCAGCTCTTTGTTGTGAAGATTGTGCCCCCTCCATCTTTGTATCTTCTTTGTGGTAGCTTGTATGAACTTTTGCAAAACAAAGACACTTTCACTGAAGCAAGTTTACTAAGCACATGAAATGAAAGTAGCAGGATATTTTTCGCACATGTGTAAGAATGTTTGAGAACTTGTAAACTTTAAACCTTGATAAGAGGTATTTATTGACCTATCAAGTCTCAAAATGGCATTAAACTCAGATAACCGTTAGCGGATCCTACTCAATCTTTATGGAATAGTGAGATAGACACGTTATGCAAGTGACAACGCAAGGTACCTTAGGGATTTCTAAAGATTTGGGAGACATTCAATGTATTGGATAATTTTTGAAAATTTTGAAAATTCTAAGTTGTCGACTTCATGTTCAAAGAACACTTATTTAAAAGAAAAGTAGGAAAACAAAAAATGGGAAAACAAAGAAGGAAAACAAAGTAATATGGAAAGGGAAAACTACCTAACTACATTAATGAAGCATCTTTATCTCCCTCATAGATCAAAAGCAAAATTTCTAAAGTCTCTTTCATAACAAGCCAGCTTATATTACCATACAAGTGATTGAATTGGGTATATCTTTGGTGAATTACACTTTGTGTATGCCACATGGATTTGCCTAAATTTGAGTGAGTCTGAGTCAAACATGCTTTCAACATTCATAAGCTTTTCTTGTTCTTGGAAGCTCATCAAATATCAGCTCTTGATATTGGTATGTCTTACCAAGAAATCAATGATTGTTTGTTCATCAATAGAAGCCTTTTGACCTATATCATTTATTAACTTAACTTCTTCTATTCCAAACTCTGGCTCTATTGCATTATCCTTCTCTTTCATGACTTTAACCTCTTGAAAGGATAATTTTGAAAGAGTGTAATAATTTGGCACATGTAATTGAGGCTCAATGATGTTCTATTCATCTATAATCGGTTCACAGCTATCTTCAAAAATGGTATAACCTAACCCAATGATTTCAAACAAATCATTAAATCATGGTCTAGGAATTGTCCCTACTCCTCTACATTATCTTGCAAAGTGAGAAGAAAATTATAAATTATTTCTTCTTCATTAGAAGTCAAGATATATGCTAGTGATTTCTCACTGGGAATCTAAAATTCATAAGAGGTGTCTTTTGACTTTTCTTCCTCTTGAACATTTGGAATTCTATGATCTTCATCAAGTATAACGTAAGTTCTCAAACCAATAGAGTCATAATTTCCATATGGGTCACTTTGCATCATAGCTAATAAATGATTATTTTCTTATTCATGATTATATTCAGTCCATTCCCCTATCACTTCAACAAAAACCCTTTCTTCTTTATTCATCATAGCATGGGCTACCTCTACTTTTGCAGTTGGTTCATTTATGGTATGATATTTATACAATGGCTCAGACAATATCTTCATCTTTGAACCATATTTGGTTCTTAAGATTAGATGAGACTAGTCAAGGGACATATATCCTCCTATCTTAGTTGTAAAGTCTCTTGATAAACATAAGCCAAAACTAAGAGGTATATCTATCACTACTACATCCTGATTTACAATTATATTAGGACAAGTATATAATTGTAATTCTAGTTGTTTGATTCTCCCTATGGTTTGTACTACTTTACCATCTAGTTATATGACTCGTTTAGTGAGTGGTTCATACTTAATTTCTAAAGCATCAGCTATTTGCTTGGGCTTTACTGTGGTACTAGCCCCTATATCAATCATTACATTATGTAACAGTTTCTTGTCAACTATTAAAGTTAAATAGAAGGGATCTAGTTTGGATTTGCTTACCTCTATTCTATTATTCACTAAGGCTATTGTCTGCAGATGAATTGTATCTTTGAGCTTTTCTTTTCCAATAGGTCCTTCTTTGATAACAATACCTTTATGCACTACTTGGCCTTATAGAGCTTCTTGTAGTAGTGTCTTCTGTTCAGGAATAGCCAATATATCCCATATTGATACTTGTGATGGAGTCTTCTTCAATTGATCCACCACATTTATTGGTCCAAAAGACTAAGTTCTTTAAACATAAGGATATCTTGTTTTTTCCTCAATTTGGGCAGGAATCCCTTGATTTTACACTAGCTGAGGCACCTCTTGTCTGACAGCTATGTTTCTTTGTCCTTAAAATGGAGGATTCTCCATGCCTTGACTATTAACAATCTTAGGCTGTTCCACCATCCTTCTCTTTGATCTGGTGTAATAATCAGATTGCACTACTAGTTTTTTGGAGGTAGATGCTTCATTTAAGAAAATTGATTCTTCATCTTCAACCCATGAGAACAAAGCATGTTTTGAGGCTATTTCTTCCTCTTGTTGTGAGGACATTCCTTGCATCTGAGCCAATAGGAATGAATTCTGCATACCAGGAGACTGGTAGGCTTGATTATCACTAGAACTTATAAACTGACCATCCATTCTTCTCTGCTCTACCACCTTTTGTTATAGATTACCCATAGGACAATCTCTAGGTGTATGAGTATTATTGCAAGGAAAAAACTAGGCATTAGTGTTATCCACATAGTTATTTTGCCCTAAAACAATCTCCCTATTTGAATTTGGAGGAATAATCTGTGAGGGTGTGGGGACTGCAACCAATTAGTTTGTTGGCTGATGGTTGGTTTGTCTTGGAGGACCTTGATATTGGTTTGACTGAGATGAAAATATGTTTCATTAATAGCCTTGATATGGAGGCTTAGAGAAAGTATTTTGTTGTCTTTTTATATTGATCAATTCATTTAAAAATGTCCTTAGGATATTCTTGATATTCATCTAGCTCAGATGACTGAGTGGGCACAATTTCTTTAGTAGATGGTTGAGGGTAAGTGTACATAGACACAGGTGGGCTTACAGATTTAGGGAATTCTTGAGGTAAAGAAAATTTTGGGAATATGGGCATGGGAGGCCTTGGAGGTAACTTTCCAGCATCTATTAAATTGTTCTTAGTTTTGACCACATATTCATAAGCCTCCGACAAAGTGTATCCTCCAAGTGACTGAATCATAACAGATATATCTAAATTCAAAGCCTTAAGATAAAACACTATGGCCATACCTGGTAATGGTCTAGCTATAATAGGAATTCTTTCCCAAGTCGTTTGAATCTAGAATTGAAGTCAATCATGGCTTCTTGTGGTCCCCTTTGAATGGTAATTAACTGTTGTAACAAAGAAGACTTATCACCCTTCTCTACAAATCTTTCAAAGAAAAGATCTTCGAGTTGATCCCATGTAGAAATGGTATTTGGGGTCAGAGACCAATACCATTCTAAAGCTTCCCCTTTAAAAGAAGCTACTAGTAATCTCATGGCCACATTTTTTTGTGTGACAACATGTATAGCACAAACACCTAATACATCATGCATATGCTCTTTAGGTGTTTTTGGGTCTTGCCCACTAAATTTGGGCAGAGCTTTTAGGTCATTCACTAGGATAGGGTCCCAAGTGTCTAGTGGTATTGGGAGAATTAAGGGACTATCAGTCTTCCAGCTTGCATAATTTCTTGGGGGTATAGGGGCTCCCATATTTGCTCTTAGTATTGGTAAAAACTGGTTGGCTTTTCTTCTTGGACTTGTTACCAAAGGCAACAAAAAAATACCTATATTTATAGTAGATTGTGATCTAGTTACAGGTCCACAGCTATGACTTCTCGTAGCTCTTTGGTTCATACGATCTTGAAAGAGACTTCAAGATTGGTCACACCAGGTGTGCCAAAAACTATTGATGATTTAAAATTGTGCTTGATTCTAATAAACAATAATGGGAAGTTTCAAGATGTGGGACATGTGTCTTGAAACAACCTCCAGATTTTAGAGAAGCTGGTTCTTCTTTAAATCAAGTATATACTAGGAAAAGGGCAAGAATTTTAACAAAAACACAATGCAAGAAAGAAAATCTAATCTATGGCGATGTGCCTGAATGTAATTCAACCTTAATCCTAAGCACAGTGAGACTATATGTAGGATTCATTTACATTTAAGAGTAAACAAGTGCATGATCAATGTGAAAGATTGAAACAATAGAAATAGAGGCTCATAACATAGACTTCTTTTGCTGAGATATAGAAAATGTCAAAAAAGGCATAGGGTTTAATCTTCTTATTTTAATTTTCCAATCACATAAGAGGTGCAAAAATACATATAGTTATGTAAACCTTCCAACTCAAGAAAATAAGACAAAAGCAAATGACATTCCTAATGACAGCTTTAGAAAATCTACAGTCTAGACTACTTTTACAAATGACACAGATAATATCAACAAAGGCATAGGGTTCAATCTTTTTATTTGAATTTTCTAATCACATAAGAGGCATAAAAACATGTACAATTATTTAAATCTTCCAACTAAAGAAAATGAGACAAAAGCAAATGATATTACTTAGCCACAGCTCTAGAAAGTCTAAACTTGTTACAATAATTCTCTCTCAAAATTCTCTCTAATAATGGATTCTAATTTTTTTGGTGTGATCTCTGCACCCTTATTTATAGCCTTGGATCCACTCTAGATTTTCTGCTTATTCCCAATCTTATAGCCCAAATGCAATCTCCTCTAACTAAAAGTGTCTAACAGAAGATATCTTATAGATTCTAAAATGCTTCGTCTTCTGGCAGTTCATTGGCTGAAACAGATTACAGGATGATCCCTTCTCTTGAATTCTAAGTAACAATTAGCCAATTCCTTGAAAATATTTTTGCTACTTAGGAGACATCATAGGATGACACTTGGCATTTTCTACAGCAACTATCGAAGACACGTGGCACTTTCCACATAACTTATACTCTTTTGTGTCTTTGCTCAGGAGTGTTCCACCTTTGACACTTGTCACAATCCACTTTCTCAAAACTTCAATAGCTTAATAGAAATAAGACTCACTACATCTCTTACTCGAACAACTTTGAAAAGGGGCATAGGGATAGGTGGCAATCTCTACTGCTCTTAGCTATACTGTGGAAATGTTTGGGACACATGTTAGGCTCCTATGGATGGTGACACTTGGTAGCTTTTGTAGACTTTTTAGAAAAAACCCAGGACCCACCACAGTATTTATTTAGTAATGAAACATGAAGATCTTTTAGATGGTGACACATGGTGGATTATACTACTTTTGGGAAGATACGTGGCATCTTTCACTACTTCTGGCAAGATATGTGGCATCTTCTACTACTTCTAGGAATGGAGTAGAAAGGGCTCGATAGATGACACTACGTAGCCTCCACTTGAATGGTTTGGTTGTGCCTACTACCTTTCAAAAGGGCACTTGACCCTTTGGTTTTTTGGGATGCTCCTTTGAACTACCTGATTGTACTAAGCTGTTAAACCGACCAATTGAACCAAAAAATGGTTTAATGGTTCAACATTGCACTCCATTTACACATGAACCGAGGCATTAAACCAAAAATATTGAACTAAGGCTTTGAACCAAGGCATTAAACTGAACATATTTCAGATGCTCGATAGATGACACTTGGTAGCCTCCACTTGAATGGTTTGGTTGTGCCTTACTACCTTTCAAAAGGGCACTTGACCCTTTAGTTTTTTAGGACACTCCTTTGAACTTCCCGATTGTACTAAACTATTGAATTGACTGATTGAACCAAAAAATGGTTCAATGGTTCAACACTGCATGCCATTTACACATGAACCGAGGCATTAAACCAAAAATATTAAACCAAGGCTTTGAACCAAGGCATTAAACTAAACATATTTCAAATGTCGACATGTGGTGACTTCCACTCTCTTCAGCTGGGATACGTGGTAGTTTTCATCACTTTTAGAAAAGTAACACTGAGACCTTCCACTATTGCCACTTGGTGCTTTTTGCCTGATCTCGATACTTAGATTTTTGAAACCTTCCACTGCAAAGAGATAAAACATGGGTGCCGATATGTAACCATAGATGTTGACACTTGGCACATTCCATTGAGCTGCTATGAGACATGTGGCACATTTTGAATAACTTATAGAAACTATGAAAGGTGCATTAGACAATGACACTTGGTATTTCTACTTGAGAAAGGATGCCTCAGTCGATGACACTTGTCGACTTCCACTTGATTTCAACACTTAGGCAAAAATGAATCAAAAAGAAAATAGAGTCCATGCTCTATATCATGACTTCACCATCTCAGACCAATGAATGTGAGGATAAAATTTGGTAGTGCATAGCTGAAAAAAATAGGTTGAAATGTAGAGTAATTTATAACTCTACAAAATTATTCTCAAATACCTTCTTATCAACAACATTATATGGAAGAGTATTAGGACTAACATAAACATCCACAATAGATTGTCATACATTAAACCCTAGGGACATAATGTATGTCCTCATCTTTATACTCCAAAAAGCATAATTAGATCCATTGAACATCAATTCATGCTTAGTAGATAAATGATAAACCTCTTTGATGACTACCCATATTGTAGCTTTGGTCACCTTCAAGTTATCAATCCTTTACCAATTGACCTGCTTTGATACAAATTATTAAATGCAAAATTACTAAGAGAGGGGGGGTGAATCAGTGATCCTAAATAATCTAACTTCAATTTAATCACTTTTAAGTTATTAATCAATTACCATAAGCATTCATGAAGCATATACATCATTCATAGCAATGAGCAAGAGAGATAATGAAAGATTAATCACATAACACATGACGTATGTGGGAAACCATCTTAGGGGAGAAAACCCACTAGAACCTACAATTGGAATACTATATTATAATAACATGAACTAATTTAGACTAATTTCAACTGATCAAGGAACTACCATCCCTTATTTTAGTGAGACTAAAATCCCATAAGGAGCTATTACACTTATCTACCTAAGCTTCCACAATAACTAGACCTGATCAAGTTTCACCTTACAAGGAGTATACAACACCCTTATATGTTGAGCTATCATAAAAACACCTATAAACACATCCACATTTGGATTGATGTATAAAATATCTGATAATGGACCTCTGCTTATCAGTCTTCACCTTCACTCACACTCAATCTACAAGAGCACTATTCTACCAATAGAATTATGACTTATGGGTCATAAAAACTATCCTTAATTTGTTTTTCATTTTAACTCATCCATTAAGAACCCACCCTTTCCTTTTATTCACTAGCTATGCTCTCAAATGCACATTTCACACATAAGTCTCTCTCCTAATCTAGAAACCAACACATTTGATTTTACCATTTATAGAGCTATCATGATTATTAACATCTTGGTTATAAATTAGGCATGGATAAACCCTTAATTAATATATCATATGAATACATATCTCAATGCAATCTTCATAAGTTGGCCATAGCACATGTGGTTCACCCTAAAGTAGATACACCTATCAAATAGGCCCTTGTAACTCGTATAAGTCTCATGGAGGCCTATTCACCCATTTATCACTTTTAAAAAAAAATGAACACAAAAACACTTCCAAAATAATGAATCCATTCCATATGATATTTATGTCCCCCTTAAGTTCTAACAACCAACATAGTTCCCTTATGCTTAAGCATAATTTTCTCAAACAACATTTTATGCACATAGTCACCATGAACGAATATAGAGTTAACTTATAAACCTTTGTTCATATTTCATATGATTGGTAAAAACTTACTAATTCACTCAAATCATACTCATGGAGTCTAAAACACTCCCAAATAGCTAATTCAACATGAGACATAGAAATACCAATAGAATGAGCTCAAATATCCTTCTCGGGTCACTTGTAAAACAAAGTCAAATTAAACTTTAATAAATATGATTTTACATAATTTTATTTATTAAAAATAGTTTCATTAGATTCACCATGGATTCCTCTTCATCTTTTATTTTTACAGTATAGTCAAATTCTACACATATCAAAAGTTATGTCACATAAACTAAGTACTAGTTTTTCCTTTGTTATATTCAAATATTTGAATTCAAATGGTCATAGTTAAACATTTAACACCATGATATCATATCGAGTAATCATTTTTCAGATTAAAAGCACACCATCTATCTTATTATATGAAGCTCAAAATTTATCACATAGTATACCAATGCCAAATGTTAAACCTTGACCAGTTGATCTCATCTCATGTAATCTGGTAAATTTGACCTCATGCACTCCATCAATCTATTCAATATTGTCCTAGCTTGAACAATGATATAAAATTATCACTTTAAACTCTTGAATTTAATTCAGAATATTGATCTCTATCTATATGATCACCCTCTCACCATTGCTCCTTAGAAGAAGCTCAATCTTTATCTCTATTTGATGTTAAACATTGAATATTTGGCACCATCTTGCTACTTTTTGAATTATTGGAGTAGTGTGCTACATCAATATTTCTAAAAATTTAACTTGTGAAAAAATTAATAAGTATGGGGACCATTTTAAACTACCTGTAAAGTCAAATTTGCACCTTCATATCTTTTGTTTTTATTAAGTGCATGTTCTAAAACTTGGACCATATGATCTCTTCACATAGGAGAATCCAACCATGTGTCAATATTATCCTATAACCTTGACACATGTGAGATATAATGAAATCAAAATACCCCCTTATATTTATCTATCACAGAGCCAATAATGTCAAGAATTTCTTGGAAGGCCAACTTTATACATGCATATCTTTTTACGTGCTCTGGTGCATGATCTAAGATTTATCACAAATCAACTCGACAAAAAAGTGAAAAAACCAATAGGATAAAATTATCCTAAAATGCCCACACATGTGAGATATTACACCATCAAAATTCATACTCAACTCTTTCTTGCCTCATTCAAATTTGTCTATGGGAAAACACTATCAAATTGCCTAGGAGCCCAACTTTGTAATTGCATATCTTTTAACATGCTTCAAGGCATTATTTGAAATTTAGTGAAAATAAAATAAGGAATAATTTTATTAAAACCATATTAACAACCCCCCTTGACTCATCCATACATGGAAATGGTGATGTCATCAAATTTCTTACTCAAAATTTTTACCACTAGATCCAAAATATCTAGATGAAAATAATGATCAACCAGATGAAATCCACTTATATACACAAGCACTCAAAGAATATAAAGACTATTATGGGACCCCTTTCACATTATCAATACTCCATACTCATCCTATAACATCTTTATCCATGCCAAAATTGAAGATCAACCAAGCCAAATTTAAGCACACTAAGATAAACACATTACACATGTTATCATTGTCACATAGGCTATCAAAGCACTTCATCCACTCACTTGGAAACATCCATGACATCATTATAAAATCATTGAAAAATCTCCAACACATATTTACAAATACAATTCATAAATGATTATGAAAAGGTGATATGGTTACCTAGGAGTGATAAAGAGGTGTGGTTAGACCACTTGGAAGCTATGAGGCATAACACAACATGGTTTTTAGGATCTAAGATATGCTTATTAATCTTATATAAATTTGTCATGGAGGTATTGTTTGGTCAATTTCTAATCCTAGACTTTTAAATTGGCCAACCCTATAACCTGGAGTCATGACTCATGTTTGAAACCTGCTTATTAATCATGTTGTGAGTCCTTAAGGCATGTCTAATCAAGCTACTATCTATTCATACTTTAAACTTGCATGAGTAGTCTTTTAAGGTTTTTATTCCCCATGTTAAGATTAAATAAAGTGTTTTTATGATGTCTAAGGTGTTTAAATTGGCCCCTATACATTTTGAAGAATCATCAATATAAGGAAGATGCAATAATGAAGCCAAGGTTTGAGAAGGTAGTCTAAAATATGTCTAAGAGTACACTAGTCATGCACAATTATTAGGAGGTATGAACATTTTGAACTTTCAAGAATCATTATGAAGGAGATTACATTGAGATGATTCATATACATTAACATAGTGGTCTAGTTGATTACCCTCTTTCAAATCCATGTATTTGAGTCTGGTTAATGGTTTTGACTATAATGAGATTTTTTTTGGTCTTAATTAAACATTATACTACTCATACACCTCAAAAAAATACCCCATAAGTCCCATTAGACCACCATGAAAAATTCCATACCTTAATTAGGCCCACCTTTACTTTGTTCAATGCTTAATTCTTTCAATATGGGCCCACATGTGCTAATTTATGACCCTTCATCTCCCTCAAGTCAAGACACTAAGTCAAAATAATGCTTTTCCCTCCCATTTTTCCTCCATAACATAATTGAGATACATTTTAGGGACACAATAGGGATATTTTCAGGAAAACAGACACTTTGTAGGTGTTTTCTCGATAGTATAGGTCTAAACTATATGTATTAGCTCAGTCAGGGGCATATTATAGTAAAGTGAGTTTAGAGAAGTTCCATGGTGGAGGGATCATAATGTTTCAACTTGGTAGGGGCCCAAAACTATTATTATTCTATCTCAAGCTCATTTGTGAGCTCAAAGGACCCTTCAGGTTAATGATTATTTCATACAATATGGGCATATTTGGGGTCCAATATTTTGATCATGGAAAGTGCACTCAAAGGGCTATCACTCATGGCATTTGTCTATATATTGAAGGCCTATCCTCTATGAACATTAGTTAATAATTTAAAGAGTCTCTACATGCTTCTCATCTGCACATGCAATATTGAAACCTTTAGTTTTATAAGGAATCTATTTTAGTTGTAGGAATCAACTAATTTTCATGTTCTCTAAAGTTTTATAGCACCCTATTATTATGATTTTAGCATAGAATATACTCATTTGAGCTTGGATGGCATGTTTATAGCTTTGAATAGGTTCATATGTATGGTTTGTACACCAATCTTGGGATGATATAATGCTTTGGATGCCTATGCCAAGGGTTATCAATAAAGTTCATAGTTGCAGAGATATGTCATGACCCTTAACAAATTCTCACCTAGTCAAAGCTCAATGATATTATTTTTTATCAAGAAAATTCATATAGAATCATCTCTATGTGATTAGAAAACATTATAGAATGGAATGTTTTTATAACAAATCAACATCTATAGGATTCCAATGTGTTTTATGATATGTGAATGAGGTGGTAACATGGTGATAGGTGTTCTTCATGATTTCAAAGCATTTTCTTAATCTTACATATGGTGCCACATTTCTTCCAAAACCCATCCTATGCATTTAATATACCCAGTCACTTTTTTTAGAAGTTAAGGTTTTTTTGAATATATTAAGGTATTTATGAGAATACTATGTTTTATTACAAGACCTTACATGCCTTGATTCTACTCCAAAACCTTTATGTATCCTTCCATATTCACTAGGGTGACCTCAAAGTTTACTTGGGTTGGTCTTAGGAAGTTTTTTGTGTTCCATCCATGTTTATTCCTCATCCACATTGTTCCACTATTGCCTCACTACCATTATACTATGTATCATTATGTTGTCATGTCCATTTCACTCCATTGTGTCCACAATATTATCTTTCCTCCTTCATTTAACCCTTCCTAAGGACTGACCATTCCAAATGGACCCCCATAATATAATGAACCCATCCACACCATTGAGGTCATAAAATATTAAATCAATATGGCCATGAGGTAAACTTGGTATGCTAAGGGAGGAACCTATGGTTGTCATAGGAGTCATTATGTCAAAACATCAAAGGGAGCCAATTGAGTTGTTAAAGAGGAAAGGGGTCACTATGAGTACTATGGGTTGGTCATCATAAAGATAAATTTGAGGTGATATGGCCTAATTCATGTTATTATCAGTATACACCTTACGTGGGCATCCCTCTCTTAATGTAAGCTTGATGACACACCTATAGGTAGTCATGATGAAAAGAGGTGATAAGGTGAAAATCTTAAATTGGATGGTGCCCCCACCTCATATGAAATTAGAAAGGGTTGAACGAAAATAAAAGAGTTAGGAATCAAATTTTCCAAGGTGTATAACTGATATCCACTACCCTTATGAAGGCATGGTGATGTCACCATAGCCATGGATTTACATAGGCAAGTACAGTCCATGCAAGAGTGAGGCCTGAGCTAAGTGAGAAGGTAAGATATGCATTGAACTAGTGTGAAGAGGATATAATACTAGAATGGAGTAAATTATAATCATTTATAAACATTTCTTAAATCCATCAACATCCTTAGGTTAAGGAATATAGGCCAAATTTCAATAATGTAAGATGGAGTACTTTTTAGTAGGCAATATTAGGGTATTTTGAGCAAAATTGAAGATATATACCCATTACAATAATAAACAATCAAATAAAATTTTTACATAATGTGATCATGACTTTGAAAAGGTCCCCACATGCTCACTTGGCTGAGATAAACAATGCACATACTCACTATTTTGTCTCAGACTTAGGCTAGCCTGTGTGAGTAAATAGTGAAGTTAAAGGCACATCCATGTTATAATAGGTATATATTCAACTTGGGGCTTGTGAAAGGCCTAGTTTAAGTGTACAATTATGATTATGGTCCTTTAAATTCTCTTTCATGGTCCATAATAGAGCTTCATAATACAAAACCTTGAAGGTGTGATGGAATAGTCATACAGGAAGCCTTACAAGTAGACACAGTGATGACTTTAGACCCTTGCAGGTTGTTTTACTCAATAAAATGGGAAAATTAAGAATTTAAAACATGTTTGAAACCCAATGGATATTTTAAGGGTAAAAATGTGTAAAATGTGGTTTGAATTCATAAAATACTAGCTTGAGTCAATTTACCTATGTGCAAGCATTTCAAGGGATAGATTCATATGCTCACCTACTTCACCACATGTCTCCTCTAATATAGATATTCTAAGGGACTTTAAGTCTACCTAAGCACTAAACATATATGAAAATTTTATTGGAAAAAGGTGGATGAATTGTATGAATAATTGTTAAGAATTTTGGGACTCAAAACTATTTTCAATTAACCCTAATAACAACTTATCACATTCATATCTCTATGGAGGCTTTGCATGGGAATATATCCTATTTAGGGTAAGAGGGGGGTTAATTACCTAACTATTTATGGTCACTTTTGTAGGGTTAAATGTCCATACTCTATGAATCATCATTAGGAGTGTGGACCCTTCCAACCTTGTATAATACATATAATTGACCCAATGGTGAAAGTTTATCCCAAAACACATTCAAATGCAAATTCCTAGCTATGAGACCATCTTTGACACACTTTTAGGTCCCCTAAGCAGAATCTTGGTCCCTTATTTGGCACATGAAGGGTTGGTATTTTATGGAGGATGCTAAAAGAGGCAAATTTAAACTCATTGATCATTTTATAGGGAGTTATCACGTGAAAAATTAGTTTATTAAGAAAGGAGGGCCCTTAATGCACTTGTCTAAACCCATTGGAGTCCTCCATGATTGACCTCCATGACTGATATGAAGGTATAAAGATGCAGACCTTAATGCACTTGGCCATATACACCACAAGGAATAAAAGTAGCATGATATGGGTAAACTCACTCTCTTTGGTAACTAAGGTCTTTTATTAGATATATGGGAATAATACATAGATCAAAAATCAATGTGAATGCCAAATCCTATAGTAGAGACATGAAGAAAGAGTGACACTTAAGCTTCATCATGAGTGTGCTATAAAGGGAGTAGAGTAGAGTGTAGAGTGAAGGTTTGTGATGTTATGAATTATTTTAGGGAGAATTATTACATCATTATAAGGAATTTGAGATAA
Source organism: Torreya grandis (assembly GCA_037957365.1). Lineage (NCBI taxonomy): Eukaryota > Viridiplantae > Streptophyta > Pinopsida > Cupressales > Taxaceae > Torreya > Torreya grandis. Next base: position 1,412,245 of record JARHVA010004118.1, read on the forward strand.
TTGAATCCCTGGAGAGACCAATTCAATGTACCCTTCTATCTACAAACCTATATAGGCTTTTTAAGGGGTAAGCTCAATAAAAAGAGGCATATTCAAGCACTCACTAAGGCAAAGAATATTATATTTGAGATATATAAATGATTTTAGAAGGTGAGGAAGCTTATTATCTTGTATTTTATGAAATTATGTCATATACAAAAGTTCAAATTCTTGGTAACCCATTTAAAACACCCAAATCCCCTAAAACCTCCCTTAAACCCTAATAGAAACTAGTCTTGAGAGGTTCAGCTAAAAATCCTTTTTTATACTCAAAAGTGCCTAGTTTTCCATTTGGGCCTTTTTGAAAACTCAAAGGAGCTTCATATCATGGCATTGGATAGTATGGAAACTGTATGGATGCCTCATAAAAGAGTTAAATAGAAAGTTTTTTTATCATTTTTTGTGTTGTAGGGCCTAACAAAATATTCCAAACTATTGGGGGAGTATCTATAAGGCATATTATTCTTACTCAATATCATTTTAATTCATGAAAAACCTTGGAAGGAACTTCACCATCTTGTTCAAAACTACCAGTCTGTGAGGCAGGTTTTGGGCTTATTGATGCAAAGCTAAAGTGTGTTACAGGCAAAATTTTGGGAAGCTAACAATCCAAGCCTATTTATAAAACTAGTGAAATGACCTAGCATAGGGAAGGTGGTGTGAGAGAATTTATTTCCATTTTCAAAATTTTGTAATTGTTATTTATGTGAGATCACCCAAAATAGAGGTCATCACTATAAGTCAAAGGTAGTTTCCTAAGGAATTTTACATACACATTGATGTCAAGACTACTCAACACCTAAAGTGACCTTATTACACCCCCATATGCATTGATTAAACACTAAATGGAGAAATTTAAATCTATTTTTAGGAATGTCAAGGCATAATTAAATTTATACGAAGGATTTACAACCACCTCTATTCAAAAATGGCCTTATTGAAGGAATGTCAAAACTCAAGGAGGGTGGAAATGCTATTGTAACTACTCCATGCCACATTTATATCCATTGAAAACCCATTATATGCCAAGTTTCCTTTCTCCTTCATTCCTTTATTCCTATAAATGTATGCATTGAGACCTTGAATTGGATCCCTCTATTGGGTATAACAAAGCTCTACCAAAATCACTATGTAAACTCTTTGAAGCAATATAAGACAAGTTCATATTTTGAGTGAAGATTAAGTGCATGTTATTGAATTTTATATACATAATGTGTGTTTTCTATCATCATATGTATTTATTTTAGGTTTATTTATTTTATTTATGTTACTTCTTTATAGGTTGTGCAAATTCTTTTTTAAGGACAATCCTCTTGGAGTGTCAAAGAGATCATAGTGTCTTGGATAGACCTTGTTTTTATTATCCTTCAAGTTGTAGGTTTCTGCCTAACCTTCATGCAAAACACTAATTTTTGAAACATTTTCATATAATTTCATTAACTCTTGTATCTATTGAACTCATTAATATTCATGAAAATATTGAGCTAAGAGTGGATCATTGAATAATTTAGTGCATCACCACATAGGTTAGATTTTAGTTTAGTTTTTCATTTCTCTCTCTTTTCCTTATGTCATATTTTATGTCTTAGAAAGGATCCAAATTGTCACATTAGGGGATATATCCCCTTAAATTATAAAGGTTTTAATTGAAAATAGATAAACCACAATCTTAGTCCAATCTAATGTTAGACTAGGTTTGAGTAGGGGACTTGAATAATCTCTTTCTCAGTTTGGGTGTAACTTGGGGCTCTAATAGCTTTGGCATGCCTGGTGGGACTAAAATCAAGTAATTTGGACATCAACTTAGGATATATTAGAAATTTGGGTGGACACTTGGAAGTCATTGAGCAGTCATTAGTAGATTAGAGAGTAAGTTCATGCCCCAATTCTCCACTAGGTTTTCCTCCAAAGGTAAGAAAGTTCAATTCATTGAATTGCCATTGGATATTGCAAGGAGGAAGAGGGTACCTATTTAAAACCCCATAAAAACACCCGCTAACTCTCCCACTTCTCTGAACTCTAAAAATTTTACCCATACTTAGTCAACTAAAAGTCCACCAATACAAAAGGTAAGTCTTAGGTTTCAAGTTTTTCTACCCTTCAATGGTGTAGTCCATATTGACCTTTAGCAACATAATTATATACCTACTACCTATTTTAATAGTATACCATACTTTATAGGATAACTCCTATAGATCACATTGTTGATATTATAAAACTCTGATCAGTACATAACATCACTCACAAGAATGTAGCCATGAGACTACTAGTCACATCCTTAAGAGGAAAATCCCTACAATGGTATAGGGGTATAGATACTACCTCATTAAATACTTGGAATGAGTTTTGTGAGTGTTTATGCAAGAATTTTGAGGATAGAAGTGACCATGTGTCATTTTTTGAGAATTTCACGTCAATAAAGAGGGCACCCCAAGAATCTATGGTTGATTTTAACTATATATTACAAAAAACTTGGGATAGAATACCTATCATCCTTAAGCCCACACCTAATTACACTTTTATTTACTATTTGAGAGCATTTAATTTAGACATTGTGGTCATGATCTAATCTATGGTTGGGATAACTCTGCTTAAAGCATATGATATATCCATAAGGGTAGAAAACTATTTGATACAAGTAGGGAAACTCATGCCAAGACCTATTATTCCATTATTTCCTAATTTATAATCAAATACACCTCCCATTTCTCCCTTTCCCACTCAAAAAAATCAAGCATAACCTAGTGATAGTCAATTAGATAGACTTGGAAAGATTGAGGGATTATTGAAGGCACAAAAAAAAGGTTAGTGGCTCTACAGAGGTAATAATAGACTTCATATAGGCCACACCAAGGTCATTTACAATCCCAATACCCTTCTCAATCCTATAAAAAAAAACCCCTTATCCATAAAATAATCAATCTTAAGGCCAAATTACCTAAGCTAGACCTTATAAAAGTTACAACCCCACTACTGCAAGTAGTTCAAGAGCCTTGGTCCCTACTCAAAACAAAAAATTGTATATGAGGGTCAATGGAAATCAAGAGGTAATTATAATGATATGGTGATGGTTTCAATTGGAGGGATATATCAAGGTCCTAGTTAGTAGCATGCTCCTCCATATCAAGTCTATGACACAATGCCACCTCCACCACAAGGTCCTACAATCAATCAAAGTGATATGAATACCTTGACATGGGTAAGGCACCAAATAATACTACTTATATGAATTTTAAATATGGAAAACATGTGTTTGAACAAGTATCAAACAACATTGGGTAGACTGCACAAAAGACAAAGGAGTCAATTGCAACCCATAAAAGGGCTAAGAGGAAAATGGTAGAAGATAATTTTGGGCATTCTAAGGTTTCTTACACACCTATGAAACTTAATTAGTCATATATCACTTAAAGAATAGTCACTAAGGCCCCTAAAAATCAATAAATATCTTAGCATCATGGTTAGCAGTAGAGGTCTCCTTTTGTTCCTCATGCCTCTCGAGTGCCAAGTGACACTTTACTTCCAAGGTGTAGTTTAAAGGCACTAGTCTTCTTTTCAATATTTTAGATCATATAAAAATTTATAATATCACTATGTCAATGTATGATGCTTTTTATATTCCATGGAAAAAAGATATCCTTCAATAAGATCTCTCCAAACTCTCTCATGTAAACAAGGCAGCTAATAAGGTGAGCACTATTTTTTCCAATAGTAATCATCCTAGTCAAATCCAAATTCCTAGTCAAGATCAAGTTCATAATGTTTTTCATGACCTAAGGTTTTCAATACCCCTCTATTTTATTTTTCAGTCATCATAGGGGACTGTCTTATGCATATTTGTATGATAGATTTAGGATCCTTAACCTCAGTCATGCCTAAATCCATAACAGACAAACTCGAGCTTAAATATGTTCCTAATGAGAAGTTTTTTATTTAGTTGGATGGTTATCTCAGTAAAATAGTAGGTGTCTTGAAAAACATTATTAATATATTGGCATATTTCCTAAATTATGTTATCACTCAAGATGTAATGGTTGTAGACCTAGCTCCATACTTTTCCCTATGAATATTTAGGGACTTTACTATAAAAATTGGTGGTTATTTGTCTTCTCAATGGTTATACATGGTATTTAGGACTAGATATCAAACTAGGGTAACTGTAAGGTTAGAATGTATCTCTATATTCCATCTAGAGCCCTATATGCCTAACTTTGAAAACATCAACTACACCATACTTGATGAGGATGAGAATGTTAGTGAACACAAGATTACTAATCATCTTGAAGGAGTTTAATACCTTTACTTAGATGAATTGGAAGTTGAGAATCATGAATTTGATCCCTATAGCAACATTGAAGAGGCAAAGTTAGGAATGCATCGTATACATAAGGAGGGTGTTGCTATACCTTACCTAACTAACACCATTCAAGAGGAATATGGTTTATGGACTTTATTATTTGATGGATAAAGGTTAAATAATGGTAGTGGAGATGGATCCATGTTGAATTAAACCTCAAATAAAAATTAATATTTAGCTGCAAGATTTTAATTTAGTTTTATTTCAAACATAGCTGAATATAAGGCCATTATACATGGTTTGAAAAAGGAAAAAAAGAGAGGTGTCAAATAAATTAAAGTAAAGGGTGATAGTGAGATTGTTTTGTAATAAGTGAGAGGGATAAGTGAATTAAAGAACCATCATTTTAAAGATTACAAGTACCATGTATGGGATATCATAGAAGACTTTTTGGCATTCAAAATATAGTCTATACCAAGAGAGGTAAACCAATATGCAGATAGGCTTGAAACCATTGGAGCTTAGTATGAGATCATAGAATGGGTCAAAGGAATCCAAAGTAAAGATAATATCAAGGTCATAAGTATGACATATATACTTGATAATGAGGTGACTTGGCAAGTGTTTGATATTGATGATCAAATTGTGTGTTTTTTTATGTAAGAGGTAGAATTCTACCATAAGAATCAAAATAAATAACAACACCAATATGATGATCAGATAGTGAAAAGAAGGTCTAAGAAGATTAATGAGGGTATTGTAAGATTTTAAATCATATTTAATGAAGATGGCCAAGTGATAAGATATAAAACATGCATCTTAGCTAGGGATGAACATTATGAAAGGGTAGAGATCTTCAAAGACAAGTTGTTGAAGATAGGAAAGATCAACACAATAGAAGAGAGATCTACCTTTCTTACTTTATACAAAGAATAATTTTATGTATTTTAATGGGAATATAAGGATTTTAAGGGATTTTAACCGAAACTTGAACAACATACTAGTTAATCTATTTATGCAAAACCAAAAAGCAATACAAAACCAATTAGGCAAAAATAAAGGCTTGTTAATCTAAAATTGGAAGAGTTGATGAGAAGGGAGATATTTAAATTTATTTAATCAAGGAAAATATTTCCCATTAAACATTCCTCATGGGTGGAAAACCCTTTTCTAGTTGTGAAGAAGAATGAAGAAATACGTTTGTGTTTTGACTTTAGGGACCTCAATAAGGTGTCTTGAAAAGACCATTACCCACTTCCCTTAATGGATCAAATTCTTCAAAAGGTGGTAAGATATTAGAGGTTATAATTGATTTATGGATACTATAGTTATAATAATATCATGTTCAAGGAAGAGGATAGGCATCAAACTACCTTCACCATAAAGTGGGGTACTTATGCATACATGAAAATGCCCTTTGTACTATCTAATGCTAGGGAAACTTTCCAAAGGGAAATGGATGTTACAATTGAAGGTTTAATCAATGGCATGGTGCTTATATACCTTGATTACATCACTATTTTATCAAATGACCTATCTAAACACATTAATCACTTGAATTTGGTCTTTGAAATATGTAGGGAATTTGGTGTATCATTGAATCTTAAAAAGTACATATTTGGTGTTCATAAGGGTAGGTTATTGGGCCATGTAGTGTCTAAGTATGGTTTTTAAATAGACCCTAAAATATTTAAATCCATACTATCTCTACCCTTACCCAAGCATAATAAGGGTCTACAAAGTTTCTTGGGGAAGATTAACTATATAATGAGGTTTATCCCAAGCTTTACAGAGTTAGTCAAGCCTCTCACTCACATGTTGAAGAAGCACAAGGAGTTTACATGGATAAAATAAGGTAAGAGGAGATTTGAGGCTAGAAAGGAGGCTATATATAATTCCCATAAACTCCTTAAAATATATTTTAACAAAGAATTATACTTGTATGCCTTATCTACATTAGATGTAATATCTACTATGTTGATGTAGTAGAATGAGCAAGGTCTAAAACAACCTATTGCCTTCTTCATTCAGGACTTATAAGGGTATGAGGATAGGTATAGATTTATATAGAAACACGTGCTTTTAGTAGTGATAATTTTAAATAAATTTAGGCACATGGTCTCCAATAGTAAGATCATACTCATTTTAGCACACCCAAGCATTAAGAAGTTTATTCTCAGTAGAGACCTCAATGAGAAAAGGTTTGGGTGGGTGACAAAATATATGGACTATGAACTTTAGGTTAGAGTCATAATTATTATATGGGGTATAGGTTTATGTGAGAACCTTGAAACAAAATTAAAGGAGGATAGAGACCAAGTGTTGGTATCCCATGACAACCAACAAACAACTATAAATAATATACCTTTCAATTGGACACATGACATGATCAAATTTATTAAGTTAGGACAATAGAAGTCATTTTAGTTTTCAAATCATACCTTATTTTATGATGAATTGAGTGATTTTCAATAGATACATAGGAGGCATACTTTTGAGGTGTGTGGAATCATGCCAAATAGACAAGCTACTTGAATAGCTCCATGATGGTCTAGCCAATGGTTTTGACTATAATGATATGTTATTTTAGCCTTAATTAACCACTAGAATACTAATACACCTCCAAGAAAGATGCCATGAGTCCCACTAGTCCACCATGGAATGTTTCATACCTCAATTAGGCCCACCTCAAGTATGGGAAAACACTATCAAACTGCCTAGGAGCCCAACTTTGTAATTGCATATATTTTGACATGATTCAAGTCATTATTTTAAATTTAGTGAAAAAAACTAAGGAATAATTTGATAAAAACCATATGACAAACTACCCCTGACTCAACCACATGTGTTAATGGTGATGTCATCAAATAACCCACTTAGAATTTTTGCCACTAGACCCAAAATGTCTAGATGAAAATAATGATCAACTAGATGAAATCCTCTTCTGCACATAAGAACTCAAAGGTATAAAAAAATATTATAGGACCCTTTTCACATGATAAATACTCCATAATCATCCCTAAACATATCCATCCATGCCAAAGCTGAAGATCAACCAAGCCAACATTAAACACATTAGGACAAGCACATTGAACACTTTGTCACTGTCACTCAGGCTATCAAAGCACTTCATCCACTTACTTGGACACATACATGACATCGTTATAACATTAATAAAAATTATCCAACACCAATTTCTAAGGACAATGAATAGATAATTATGAAAAAGTGATATGGTCACCTAGGAATGATAAAGAGGCATGGTTAGACCTTTTGAAAGCTATGAGGTATACCACAACATGGTTTTTAGGATCTGAGATATGCCTATCAATATTGTATCAGGTTCTCATGGAGTTATTTATTGGTCAATTTCTAACACTATACTTATAAATTGGTGAACCCTATATCCTATGGTCATGAATCATGTTTGAAACTTGATTGTTAGACATGTTGTGAGTCTTTAAGGCATTTCTAGTCAAGTTATTATCTATTCATACTTCAAACTTGCCTAAGCATTCTTTTAAGGTATTTATTCTCCATGTTAATATTTAATTAATAATTGTCATGGTGTCTAAGGTGTTTACATTATCCCCTATACATCTTTAAGAATCATCAATATAAAGAAGATGCAGTAATGAAGCCAAAGTTGAAGGCAATCTAAAAAATGTCTAAGGACACACTAGTCATGCACAATTATCAAGAGGTATGCACATTTTTTAATTTTAAAAATAATTATGAATGAGATTACCATTCCTAATCAAGTTTTATTGATTATTAATATTCTTCATATACATTAACATAGTGGTCTAGTTGATTACCCCCTTTCAAAGCCATGTATTTGAGTTTGGTCAATGGTTTTGACTATAATGAGATGTTTTTTTGGACTTAATTAACCACTAGACTACTCTTATTCCTCCAAAAAATACCCCATGAGTCCAACTAGTCCACCATGGAATGTTCCGTACCTTAATTAGGCCCACCTTTATTTTGTTCAATACTTAATTTTTCTTATATGGGCCTACACATGTCAATTTATGACTCTTCATCTCCCTCAAGTTAGGCCACTAAGTCAAAAAAATGTGTTCCCTCATATTTTCCCTTAAAAACATCATTGAGCTACATTTTAGAGCCAAAATAGGGATATTTGTAGGAAAATGGACATTTTGTAGGCATTTTTTGAATAATACAGATCCATATTATACATTTCAACTTAGTTAAGGGCATATTTTGGTAAAGTGAGTTCATATAAATTCCATGGTGGAGGGATCATAGTGTTTTAGCTTTTTATGGACCCAAAAACATTATTCTTCTATCTCAAGCTCATTGGTGAGCTCAGAGGACCCTTCAAGTTAATGATTATTTAATATAACATGGGCATATTTGGGGTTCAATATTTTGACCATGGAATTTGTAATAAATGTGATAGTAATTCATGGAATTTGTCTATAGATTGAAGGCATATCCTTTATGAATATTAGTTAAAAATTTAAAGAGTCTCTACATTGTTCGCATCTACACATTTAATCTTGAAACCACCATTTTATTAAAGGAATCTAGTTCAATTTTAGGAACCAATTAGTTACCATGTTATCTAAAGTCTTCTACCACACAATTATGGTGATTTTAGCATAGAATATACTCATTTGAGCTTGGATGATATGTCAATATCCTTGACTAGGTTCATATGCAGGGTCTGCAAACCATTCTTGGCATGAGATAATGCTTTGGATGCCTATATTAGGGGTTATAAATCAAGTTCATGGTTACAAAGATATGTCATGACCCTCAACACATTCTCACGTAGTCAAAGTCTAATGATATTTTTTTGTCTCAAGATATTTCATGTAAACTCATCTCTATGTGATTGGAAAACATTATAGAATAAACTGTGTTTATAACACATCAACATCTATAGGATTCCAATGTGTTTCATGATATATGAATGAGGTAGTAACATGGTGTTAGGTGTTCTTCATGATTTTAAATCACCTTCTCAATCTTTCACATAGTGTCATAACCCTTAGAGACCCCCTCTTATGAATTTAATAGACTCATCATGTTTTGTATAAATTATGGAGTTTTTAGAGATCTTAAGGTATTTATTAGAATACTATGTTCTATTATGAGACCTTATACACTTTTGTTTTACTCCAAAACCTTTGTGTCTCCCTCCATATTTATTAGGGTGACCTTAGAGTTTTCTTGGGTACATCTTGGCAAGGGTTTTATATTTCATCCACACTCATTCCTCATGCACATTGCTCTACTATTACCTCACTACCATTTTTATATGTATCATTATGTTGTCACATCCATTTCACTCCATCATGTCCACACTATTGTCTTTCCTCATTCACTTAACCTTTCTCAAGGACTGACCATTCCAAATGGACCCCACATTATATTTAATCCATACACACCATTGAGATCATTAAACCTTAAACCCATAAGGCCATGATGTAACCTAGGAATGCTAAAGGAGGGAGATACATTAATCATAGGAATCGTCAAAGGGATCCAACTAAGTTATTAAAGAGGAAAAGGGTCACTATGAGTTCCATGGGTTGGGAATCATAAAGATAATAAGAGGTGAATGTCCTGATTCATGTTACAATCAACAAACACCCTACATGGTCATCCCTCTCCTAATGCCGACTTGACACACCTATACATAGTCATGATGAAAAGTGGTGATAAGGTGAAAATCTTAAATTAGATGGTGCCCCCCACCTCATATAAAATAAAAAAGGGTTGAACCAACATAAAGGAGGTAAGGATCATATTTTACAAGGTGTAAAATTGAAATCCACTACCCTTATGAAGGCATGGTGACATCATCTAGCCATGGATTAACATAGGTAGGTAAAATCCATGTAAGAGTGAGGCTTGAGCTGAGTGAGAAGGTAGGCTATGAATTAAACTAGTGTGAAGAGGATATCATCCCAACATGGAGACCATTAAAATCATGTATAAACATTTCCTAAATTGATAAACATCCTTAGGTCAATGACTACAGTCCAGATTTAAATGATGTAGGCCTGAGTGCCTTCTAACATTTAGTTTTAGGGTATTTTGAGTAGAATAGAAGATATAGACCCCTTCCAAGAACAACCAAGCCCCCAAATTTTGTATATAAGGTTTCCATGACTTTTAAAAGTTTCCCACATGTGCTCACTTGGTTGAGATGAATACTGAAAATACTCACTATTTTATCTTAGACCGAGGCTAGTCTGTGTGAGTAAACATTGAAGTTAATTCCACATCCATGCGATAATGGGTCTATAATCAACTTAAGTCCCATGAAAAGCCTAGTTTAATTATATAATTATGAATATGGTCCTTTAAATCCTATTTCATGTTCTAACACTTAGCTTTATAATCCAAAGGCTTGAAGGTGTGATGGCATAGTCATGCAAGTAGCCTTGTAAACAGACATTAGTGATGACTTTAGAACCCTCCAAGTTGTTTTACTCCATCAAATGGTCAAAGTAAGTATTGAAATAATGTTTTAAACCTAAAAAGGAGATTCAAGGGTTAAAATGTGGAAAATATGGTTTGAATTCCCAAAAGACCTACTCAATCTAATCTACCTATGTGTAGTCATTTTGAGGGCTTGATTCATATTCTCGCCCACTACACCACATGTCTCCTTTGATATAGAGCTCCTATGGGATTTTAAGTCTCCATAAGCACTAAAATTTTATGTCATTTTGATTGGAAAAAGTGGGATGAACTATATGAACAATTGTTAAGAAGTTTGGGACTAAAAATTATCTATAATTAACCCTCATACCAACTTCTCACACTCATATCTCCATGGAGGCTTTGCATGGGAATATATCCTATTTAGGGTAAGAGGGGTGGTCAATGCCCCAACCATTCATGGCCATTGTTGAAAGGTTAAACATCAATACTCTCTAAATCACCCTTAAAGGTGTGGACCCTTTCAACCCTACACAATGCATAGAATTGACCCAATGGTGAAAGTTCATCCGAAAACACATTAAAATGCAATTTCTTAGCTATGAGACAATCTTTGACACCCTCTGAGGTCCCCTAGGCATAGCCATGGTCCCCTATTTAGCATGTGAAAGGTTTGTATTATTATGAGGAGGATCATAAATGCTAAGTTAAACTCAAGGAACAATCTTCAGGGAGTTCTCACATGTAAAAGAAGTTTAGTAAGGAAGAAGGTCGCTCAAGGAAATTAGATAGACCTCTTAGATTCCTCCATGATTGACCTCCATGACTGATATGAAGGTATAGAATTTCATACCTTAATATACTTGGCCATATGCACCACAAGGATGAAAATTAACTTGATAAGGGTAGTATATTAAATCTCAAAGGCAAATAAGGTCTTTTATTAGCTATATGGGAAGCATACATAGCTAAAAAATCAATGTATATTTCAAACCTTGTAACATAGATGTGAAGACAAAGTGACACTCAAGCTTCACAATGAATATGTTATAAAAGGAGTAGAGAAGAGTTTAGAGTGAAGTTTTGAGAGGTTGTGATTTATTTTAGGGAACATTATCACATCATTCTAAGGCTATTTGAGCTAATCCAAGCCCTTGAGAGACCACTTCAATGCACCCTTCTACTTACAGACCTACAAAGGCTTTTTAAGGGGCAAACTTAAGATAAAAATGCATATTCAAGTATTTACCAAGGTAAAGAAAAGTATATTTGAGACATCTAAATTCTTGTGGAAGGTTAGGAAGCTTTTTATCTTGGATTTGATGTAATCAGGTCATAAACCAAAGATCATATTCTTGGAAACCCATCCAAAACCCCCTAAAACCTCCCTTAAACCCTAATAGCTACCAATTTTGAGAGGTTTGGATAAAAATATTTATTTTTTGCTCATAAGTGCCTAATTTTCCACTTGGACCTTATTGATAACTCAGAGGATCTTTAGCCCATGAAATTGGATAGTATGGAAAGTGTATAAATGCCTTTTGAAAGGGATAAATAGTAATGTTTTTATCATTTTTAGTGTTACAGGGCCTAATAAAAGATTATAAACTATTTAGGTACTATTTACAAGGATTATTATTCTTATTTAACATCATTTGAATTCATGAAAAAACCTAAAAGGACCTTCACCATCATGTTCAAAATTGCTAGTTTGTGAGGTAGGTTTTGGGCTTATTGATGCAAAACTAAAGTGTGTTGTAGGCAAAATTTTGGGAAGCTAATAATCTAGGTGTGTTTATCAAACTAGTGGAAGTACATAACATATGGAAGGTGTTTTGAAATCATTGATTACCATTTTAAAAACTTTATAACTTCTATTTGGGTGAGATCACCCAAAATAGTGGTCATCACTACAAGTCAAAGGAAGTTTCATGAGGAATTTTGCATGCACATTAATGCCAATACTACTCAGTGCCTAAATTGACTTTATTACACCCACATATTCATTGAGTAACTACTAAATGGAGAAATGTGGAGTTATTTTTGGGAAGGTCAAGGCATAATTGAAGTTAGCTTAAGGAGTTACAACCACCTCTACACCAAAATGACCTCATTTAAGGAATGTCAATACTCAATGAGGGAGGAAATGCTATTATAACTAATCGATGCCACATTTGGCTCATTGATTACCCCTGTTACACTAAGTTTCCTCTCTCCTACTTCCTTTCTTCCTATAAATGTAGGCATTGAACCCTTGATTTGGATCCCTCGACTGGGTATACCATATCTCTACCAAAATCATTGTGTAAACTCTTTGAAGCAATATAAGACAAGTTCAAATTCTAGGTGAAGGTTAAGTCCATATCATTGTAGTTGATTTTAATAATGTACATTGTGTTTCATCATATGTATGTATTTTAGGTGCCTTTCTTTCAATTTTGTTAGTTCTTTATAGGTTGCGTGAAGTGTTGTTTAAGGAGAATCCTCTTGGAGTGTCAAAAAGATCATAGTTTCTTGCATAGACCTTGTATTTTTATGTCCTTCAATTTTTAGGTTTTTGCCTAACCTTTATGTAAAACACTCATGTTTGGAACCTTGTCAGATAATATGATCAACTCTTGTATCCATTGAATTCATTAGTAGTCATGAAGGTGTTGAGCTGAGAGTGGATCATTGAATAATTTGGTGCATCACCACATAGGTTAGATTCTGGTTTAGTTTTTCATTTCTCACTATTTTCCTTATGTTATATTTTATGTCACAAAAAGGTGCCACATTGTCACATCAAGGGATATATCCCCTTAAATTCTAGAGGTTTGGATTGAAAATAAATAACCCATAGTCTTAGGCCAATCCAATGTTGGACTAGGTTTGAGTAGGGGACATGAACAATCTCTTTCTCATCTTGGGTGCAACCTAGGACTCCAATAGTCTTATTTCCATTCTAATGGCTAATACTAGGTAAATTAGACCTAATTGACTAGCAAGCTTATATGCACAATAGATAGGAATCTCTACCATGATTAGGAATGAAGAAAAAGTGTTAATTGAAGTTATAATAAGTGTTGAGAATCCTAGAGGGGCATGGAGGTTTTTAATGAAGCTAAGGTGTCATGTGTCAAGCTTGTAAGTTATAATTGCTCCTTCAATAAGTGCATTATAACTCTCCAAACAATAACTCATCTACCAAGTTCATCAGAAATTTGAGTAACACATGTTAAAGAAAAGGATAAGATTGTTTTTAACATCTTCCATTTGGACTCGTAACTAACTTGAGGTGGATGACACTTATCTATGCATATGATATGCATCTTCTCTATCTATGCTTCATTTATCCTATATATGATGCCATTAATGGATTGTTATGGATCCTTTAGTTGAGTATGGTGAATCCTTACTCAAAAAAACATTTATACATTGGCTTTGAATGTTGAATAATGTTGATTCTTACCTTATCATATGTTTTTAATTAGTGTACTTATGTGATTGTTGATGAATGCTAGTAGTAGTGCTTTCAATCTTTCTCATTTGTCCTCTCTTAACTTTTTGAAAATGGATTGTATTATTTTAGGTCACATCATGAATTTGGATAGCTTGGCATAGTTTAGAAGTGGATTTTAGTCATTAGTGTCTTTTTTAGACTTCTTGACTAGCCCTCCTATTCAATACATTGTCTATGACCTCCATGTTGAAACACTCATGATTAAATGTCCTTTTGGAGTAGTGTGATAAGATTCAAACCTAACTCATGTTATTAGTGTAGTATGGCCAAGTGGAGGGTGTTAATTTGGTGCATCACCTCCCTAGTTTATTTTAATTTTAGTTCTCTCTCCCTCTTCCCTTGTGATTAATATGTTTATTAGTAGTTTTAGGGTGATATCATCAAGGGATTTATAACTATCTAAAGTTTAAAATCATTGATTAGGCCACCCACAACCTATATGTGTTTCCATGTTATCTAATATAGGAGTATGATGCATAGAAAAATCATTTTTAGGTTGTTTAAACTTAAATGTTAGAGGTCAAATTTGGTTCATTTTTGAGTATAAGTGTGTGTGTAGGATTATATAGGTCCATTTGTTATCATAGAGTCATATTGAGTCTTCAAGAGTGTGATTTGTAGGTATTTGGATTTTTTTCTCCAAAAGTGATAATTTGAAGATTCAAATATTATAAATAAACTTAAGAGAACCATAAGCATGGAATGATGTGATTAGGTGAGATAAAGTTGATACAAGGGTCCAAAGAGTCATGCCAAGAGTGTTTTGAAGTCATTTTATGTCTAATTCCTAAAGTCTTAAAATTAAAAGAGTCATGTCAAATATGTAAATACCACTCATACATTGAGTTGGACAATGTAAGAGAAGTTGTAATTGTAACTAACACAACCAATGCAGATGTATGCAAATTTGAAGTTGGAAGTTAGTTATGGTAGGTGAGAGAGTAAGGAGAGAGGAGAGAGATCCAAGATGGAGGAAAATAGAGATATAAAGAATGTAAATAATCAATAAAGGTGGAATAGTCCATCCATGGACTAAATGTGTAATGTTTGATGATCTAAATAAATAAATAAATAAGGAATTTTTATGTATGTGTATGCTTCCTAGAATGCTATTAGATTGATTTTAAGTTTCATGTTTCCATGAAAAGGTCCTTGAGGCCATGATCATATAATATTTTGTGTTGCTACATGTCTAACATAAATAATGTATGGTTATAGTCAAATAGAAGATGATTTGGTGAGTTTATCAGGATTTATAAGGAAGGAACTCCATGGTACATTATGTAGACACCAAAATTATGTAGACTATATTTCTAAATGTTGAAACACCCTTGGACCACCTTAAGACCCTCTTGGGACCAATTCCATCCTTTGAACCCTAATTGAACTTAACCATGGTCATTTTTACCACCTAACCAAACAAACCATTTTACCCCACTTAACTTACTACACTTAACCATCGATGGTTAGAGTGATAGATAATAATCACCTTGACTGTCAATGATCAAGTCTCTTCCCCATCTAGCTAAAGACAACACCAACTATGTATAATATAACATGAAAAAATTTAATATGTTTGACTTACCAATTACTAACACACCATTATGCATCAAAATCATTATCTTAAACTCTTATGGAACCTTCTACCTCCATCTCTCTTTACATATAAAAAGAGGGGAACAAGAGGTGAATGGGGATCAATAATCAAACATTCTAACACATAGGTAATCAAGCCATCAACCAATAGGTCTTCCTGACATTAATTTATAAACTATAATATAGACCCAAATCTCTTCCAAATTTTATCTTGAGTCAAAGTACCGTTACTCTACAAAAATTACTCTAAGATCAGCCATTAAGCAAAAAACTAGGCACATTTATATTTTACATTTTTTTGGTTTCTAAATTCCCTACCTAAATAAGAAAATTTTGAATCTTATCTCCTAACCCCTAGACCTTAACCAGATCCCAAACCACTTATTGACCCATTTTTCAGCCTTTTTGTAAACTCCTTCAAAATCCATAGCAACTGTTGATGATCACCCTATCCACTAACAATCACCATAAACCATCGATGGTCACCCAAAAACTAAAAATTAGCTTAACCACTAATGGTCACCTTGACCAATGATAGTCTCTATGGTAATAAATAATTTTAGGTCATTTTTACCTACCCACCCCTAGCCAAATTCTACTTTTTATGCAATTATTTGTTTATAAAGACCTCACCTATTTTTTGAACCCAACTTGACCTATTATTTGCTATAATTAGTCTATTTCCTTTATCAATCATTTATTTCTCCTTAAATTTACTTTCAATCTTTTCTATCATCTCATGTAACTATTTTACCTTTATTTCTTTCAACTTAACTATTTTATATATGTGGATTGATAGCCACCTATTAAGCTGATGCTTCTTGGATCTAGCTTATGATAGGAAATCCACCTTGATACTC
The DNA here is from genome assembly GCA_037957365.1 of Torreya grandis. Classification (NCBI taxonomy): domain Eukaryota; kingdom Viridiplantae; phylum Streptophyta; class Pinopsida; order Cupressales; family Taxaceae; genus Torreya; species Torreya grandis. The sequence goes on from JARHVA010004118.1 coordinate 1,428,962, forward strand.
ATATAAAAACCCTTTTACATGAGTTATTTCTTATATATGGTTCATTATTCCCAATATAAATAGTATCTCTTCACAATCATCTGGATCATGCCAGCACAAACAAACAGGTTCTTCTACCACACTCTTATTATTAGTTTCTTACTTTTAAAAAAATAGATTTAGATAGAAATTGAGAGAAATAAACTAGAAATAAATATATTGGCTTCATTAAAACCTCATACTAATGGTATATAGTGTTTTTTAGTGATTAGACTCAGAAAAATATTGCTCTCTACCATTAGAGCCTGTTACATGCCTATGATAATCTAGAACATGGTGTGTTGACATTTATTATAGTAGTTTTAAGGTATTAGTTATAATAAAAATATTAATATGTAAAAATTCAAAATAAAATTATACTAGTAATATCTTCCACTTGATTCCACCCAATAGAATCAATTACATTAGACACTAGGGTCCTAACATCTTCGATATAACTTCCACATACATGGAACATTTTTTATTGATAATCTTAGAAAAAATTATTATATTCATAAACTATACAATGTGACTCAAATTTATTGGAATTATATAAATATAAAAAAATTTATGGTGTAATCTATAAAATTAGGTTTGAAGATCAGACAATTGACAAAGGTACAATATATAAATAGTTGAAGGAAAACACTGTGTACATACACAAAAACCTCTATTTTAGAATTCTATAGAATGAATGTAAGTTTTGATAAAGTTAATTGTAATTATGTTTATTTAATATGGATAAAATTGTAAATTAAATAGGTCTATATAATAAACCTTGTGAATCTTGTAACCTTTTGTAATGTAAAAAGACCACTGAGTTGTTACACAGTCATACCACATAACATAGAATTTTGTAATTTCTTTTATTATGAGTAAAACAAGATTTAAAAAGGATCATAAGTTATTTATAAAGGTGTAAAAGATTTATAAACACATTATTATGGACTAAATTTAGTGATAAATGACCTCAAACTAAAATATTTTGAATTTTGAAGCCTTTCAGCCTCTATAGTCAAGGAACTAGGGTTTAGAAATAAAAAACTCTATAAATTCTATTCTAAGCATAGGAATTTATTAAAAGTTGGTAATCTAATTTTTTTTGGTTTGTGAATAATGATAAATGTGGTCTTATTTTGGTACCATATGGTCTATATGCTTTTGATGACTGGATTAGTGTATGGAGGGCTAAAAGGCCTAATTAGGAAGGTGCTAACAAAGGAAGTATTATCTAAACAAGGAGTTAGACATTAAAAGTTTATGGGGGATTGAAAAAAGATACAGGGTATAAAAATATGGATTTATATATTTAATATTAATTAAAAAATCCTCAAACAAATGGAAAAGGTGAAAAAAAGGCTATAAGGAGATAGGGTCATTATTGAGCTTGAAGAGTATAAGGGGATGATGGAGAGTGATTAAGAGATGAAAATGGTTTAATATAAGTGTAATTTGATTAAGGAAAGTAATCATGATGTTATATTTTATTCATGAGACCCTAAATAATATTGGATGGTTTTAAGCCTTGAGTTATAACTAGTATCAAGTTAGTGAGTGAGTTCTTGATTACGGAGATGAATGAGTGAATGCAATGAGTGGATATGATGATTGAGAGAATTATTACTAGTATAATGATAGTATATAATGATTTAAAATGTGATATTTTTATATGAACATGAAATTTAATGCTACTAAATCTAGATAAGGTCAAATACTATTGGTGTAGTATGAAGCTTAAGAACAAAGCAAAGTATTCTATTGAGAAATTTCCAAGATCAAAGCTAATAGATGATGAGTTTGAGTATTTTACCATATACATATACATAATTTGGTTTAAGATAAAGGTAATCTCTTGGTTTAATTCTATTCTAAATTGTCAAAGCTTATTAATTTGAGATGTACATTGAATTCTATGAGGATTGTATGAGGTGACATTACAAGTTATTGTAAAAAAAAGAGTATGGTGAAGGTATGGCCTATTTAGGCAAGTATATAAAAATTGATAATTTATAATGAGAGAAGATAAATTACCTAAATCCAATGAGAAGGACTTGAATCCAATCAAGAGAGGTATAGAGAAGTTAGAGTAAAGTGAGTATTTAATCTCAAGAAAGTAAGAAGGGAAAGACTCAAAGAGAGATTAAAGGGAGATAATATAAGTCCTAGATACAGGACTAGAGAAAGATAAGAAGACACAAGAATTGGTATAAGAGGCAAGTAGATATGTTGTTAATAGATTGGTCTAAGTAGGCCTTCAAAGTAAATAAAAAAGAGAAGATGGATGCAGAAGAGGAAGTGAAAGAGATAAGAAGAGAGTTTGGGTAGATATTAAATAATATAGAGATCATGGTGAAGCTCATGAAAGATCAAGGAATCCAATGTCTTGGATATAGTGTGAGGAAGAAATTGAAGTGGCCAATAGAGATATTGGGAGAGAGAAAAGGCACAAGATGAGTGTCTTGAGAAAAGAGAAGAAAAAAGAGAGTACAACCATACATGCATGAGATATGAAGAGTTTCCAAGAGTGAAACAAGATAAAGACATGGAGAAAAGAGTTATCATTGTGAAGAAAAAGGAGAGAAATTTTAAGAGAATATCTTGAAAAATAAAGTAATGAGAAGATAAGAGTATCCAAAAAAGAGGAATTCATAGAGACTATGTGGTCTCTTATTTTATATGCTAACATTGCCTTTGAGTTTGTGTATGTAGGTATGAATAAAAGTTTACTGAAGGTTAAGAATAAACCCTTAATACTTGTGATAAATGGGTCAATTACATCACCCATAAAGTAGAAATAAGATGACAAGAGAAGACAAAAGATTAAATAATACAAGATGGTGAAGATTTAGGAATCTTTGCTTGCTAAGTGTGAGATGTAAGAGGAATTTAATGATGCTTTGACAAGCATTATTGTTGAAGTAAGAGAATAGGTATACGAGGAAGAAAAGATAGAAAACCATGAATATATGAGAGATAATATGAGCTTGTATCAGTCTTATATGGAGATAAATGAACTCTTAAGTATTGATTTTGATTTCACATGTGAAAAAAAGAAACTAGCGTATAGATTGGACAAGTAAAGAGTAAGGTACAAGTCTCAAGGAGAGTAAAAGAGCATGGTTATATTTGGCCTAAGTGGCTCAAGACAATTAGTGATGATATGAAGAGAACCTTATGAAATAAGTCATGTAAGGTAAGTATAAAGGTGGAAAAAAGGAAAACATATGGAGAAAATAAATAAAGGGTAGGTTGCATCAAGATGACTGAGAGGCTATCAAGCCAAAAATCATGAACAAGATGAAACAATAATAAAACTTTAGTCTAAGCTTGTACAAAGTATAAAATGGATTTTGAAAAACATAAGAAGGGTACAAAAAGATAATATTACAAGAACACTTCAAGATAGCATAAAAGAAGAGACAAGTTGAAAGCTCAAGAAGCAAGAAGACATGTGGAGGCAAACCAAGACAAAGAGAAGAATATGAAAATGGGTGAGAAAGATGAAAAGTGTGAAAAGGTTAAGTGTTCTCAATATTTTATTCTAATGTAATTTTTTATGATGTATATGAAGATGATTCAAATAATGAAGATGTTTTGTATAGAGAAACAATGACATTGTTAGAGAGATTTGTGAAAATTCAAAAAGAAGATGAAGTACCTCATATAGTGATTAAAAAACTTGAATGTAATATAATGAGATTTATTTGATTCTTATGAATGAAATAATCCAAGGATAGGTTATGGATCAAGATGCCCAGGAAGATGAAGAATAATTTGGTCTAAAATTTGATGAAGACTATGGAGAGACATATGTTCTCACGTTAAAATAAGAAATAGATATGCTAGAGATTTTTTTCATTCCTTTGAAAGAGATACATATAGGTGAAGATCAACATGATAATTTCATGAGAGAGCTCAAAGATGAAACAAGTAAAATTGAGGAAAAATTGGATGGTATGGAAGAAAATAATGGTAAAGATATGGAGCAACAAGAAGGAAATGAGCCACAAGATATCATGATTGTAAAGACAAAAAAGTAAATTAAAGAAAAGAAAACAATATGAGGCCATTAATATGAGGCCTTGAGTCCATGAACATATCATATTTTGTGTTGTTATAGGTCTGACATAAATAATGTATGGCTACAATCAAATAGAAGATGATTTGGTGAGTTATCATGCTTGAAGGAAGGAAAATCCATGGTACATTAACCCTAAATATATTGGCATAATTAAAACATAATAGTGATGGTATAAAGTGTTTTTTAGTGAGTAGACTCATAAAAATATTGCTATCTACCCTTAGACCCTATTACATGCCTTGATAGTCTAGAACATGGTGAGTTGACATTTCTTATAGTAGTTATTATGAAATGATTATGGTTTTTAAATCATGGAATTGTATACATATAAAAATATTTATGGTTTATTTTAAATATTTAGGTTTTAAGGTTAAATTTTTGACAAAAGTATAGTATACAATCAGTTGAAGGAAAACCATGTGTATGCAGACAAAAACCCCTATTTTAAAATGTTATAGAATGAAAGTAAGTTATGAGAAATTTAATGTGAATTATTTTGATTTATTATAGGTAAAATTTTAAAGGAAATAATTCTAGATAATAACCCTTGAGAAGTTTGGAACCTCTTGAAATGTAAAGAGACCACTGAGTTGTTACATAGTCATACCAAAGAACACAAAATTTTGTAATTTGATTTGTTATGAGTATAAAAAGATTGAAAAAGGATGCTAAGGTGTTTATAAAGGTGTAAATTGGTATTATATACCTTATTATTATATAATTTTAGTTTTAATTGACCTCAAACTAAATATTTTTAATTTTGAAGCCTCTCGGACTCTGCAGTCAAGGAACTAGGGTTTAAAAATAAAAAACCCTATAATTTATATTATAATGATAGGAATTCACTTAAACTTGGTAATATTCAATGTTTTAGTTTTTTAATAAGTATTTATGTGGTTTTATTTTTGTACCATACATTCTAGTACAATTTTAATTATTGGGCTAGTGTATGGAGGGCTAAAAGGCCTAATTAAGAAGGTGCTAACAAATGAAGTACTATCTAAACACAAAGTTAGACCTTGAAACTTTATGGGGTATTATAATAAGATATAGGGTATGAAAATATTGATTTATATATTTAATATGACTTTCATAATCCTTGAACAAAGGAAAAAAGTGAAAAAAGGATATAAGGAGATAGGGTCATTATTGAGCTTGAAGAGTGCAAGGGGATGATGGTTAGTGATTAAGAGATTAAAAGGAATTAATACAGGTGTAATTTGATTATTTAAATTCATTAATTAAATTAGATTGTATTCATGAGACCCTGAACAAGAATTTATGCTTTTAAGCCTTGTGTTACAATAGTATCAATTTAGTGAGTGAATTATTGATTAAGGAGATGAATGAATGAATGGAATGAGGGGATATGACAAGTGAGGTACTTAATCCTAGTATAAAAATAGTAGATAAATATTTCAAAGGTGATATTTTAATAGGAACATGTAAGTGAATACTACCAAACCTAGATAAGGTCAAAGACTGTTGGTGTAGTTTTAAACTTAAGAACAAAGCAAAGCATTATATTAATTACCAAGATCAGAGCCAATAGATGATTATTTTAAGGATTTTCACATTTACCTATGAATAATTTGGTATCATATCAATGTAAACTCTTGGTTTCATTCTATTTTGATTTTTTAAAGCTTTTTGATTTGAGATAGGCACATAATGCTATGAGGATTGCATGAGGTAACATTATAAGATATTATGGGAAAAAGAGTATGGTGTAGGTATGGCCTAATAAGGTCAATATATAAAAATTATATATTGATAAGGAAAGAAGATAAATCCCCTAATTCCAATGAAAAGGACTTGAATCTAGTCAAGAGAGGTATAGATAAGGTATAGTAAAGTGAGCATTGAAGCTCAAGATAGCAAGAAGGAAAAGACTACAAGAGAGAGTTGAGGGAGATAAGATAAGTCCTAGATAAAGGACTATAGAAAGTGAATAAGACACAAGAATTGGTCTAAGAGGAAATTAGATAACTTTCTAAGAGATTGGTTTAAGTATGCCTAGAAAGTAAATAAAAAAGAGAAGATGGATGTATAAGAAGAATTGAAAGAGATAAGAAGAGAGTTAGGGTAGCATTTAAATAATATAGATATCATGGTGAAGATCATTAAAAATCAAGGTATCCAATGGCTTGGCTATAACATGAGGAAGAAAGTGAAGTCGAAAATAGAGCTACTTGGGAGAAAGAATACACACAAGATGAGTGTCTTGAGAAAAGAGAATAAAAAAGAGAGTACAACCCTTAAATGCATGAGAGATGAATATTTGCAAAATAGTTAGGTTTGAAGGTCAAAGAATTGATCAAAATAAAATATACAAAAAATTAAAGGAAAACCCTATGTACATAGATAAAAAAATCCCTTTTTTAGAATACTATATAATTAATGTAAGTTGTGATAAAGTGAATGGGCATTATGTTTATTGTGTCTAGATACAAGTGCAAATAAAATTGGTCTAAAGAATGACCCTTGTGAATTTTGGAACCTTTTGGAATATATGAATATGACAAGGGAAGAGAAAAAATTAAAGAAGACAAGATGATGAAGATTGAAGAATCTCAGCGTGTTAAGGGTGAGATGGAAGAGGAATTTTATGATGCTTTGACAATCCTTAAAATTAGAGTAAGAGAAGATGAACACAAGGAATAAATGATAGAAAACCATGAAGATATGAGAGAGAATATGAGCTTTTAACAACATTATATGGAGGTATATAAATTCTTAAGTATTGATTTTGATTATACATGTCAAAAGAAAGAAACTAATATGTATATTGGACAAGTAAAGAGTAAGGTACAACCCTCAAGGAGAGTATAAGAGCATGGTTATGTTTGGCCTAGGTGGCTCAAGACAACAAGTGATGCTATGAAGAATAATAACATCAAGCAAGAGGTCATGCAAGGTAAGAATACAGGTGGAAAATAAGAGAATAAATGGAAAAAAGAATTAAAGAGAAAGTTTCATCAAGATGATGTGAGAGGCTATCAAGACAAAAAGAATGAACAAGAAGAAAGAAGAAGAAAACTTTAGTATAAGGATTTACAAGGAAAAAAATGGATTTTGAAAAACATAGGAAGGGTACAAAGAGATAGTGTTACAAGTACACTTCAAGAGAGCATAAAGGAAGAGACAAGTTGAAAAATCAAGAAGCAAGAATACATGGTGGAGGTAAACCAAGACAAAGAGAATAAGATGCAACTGAGTGAGTAAGATGACAAGTGTGAAAATGTTAAGTGTTCTTAAGATTTGATTTTGAATGTCATTTTTTATGATGTATATGAAGATGATTTAAATAGTGAATATCTTTTGTATAGAGAAACAATGACATTTTTGGAGAGATTTTTGGAAAGTCAAAATGAAGATGAAGCACCTCCTAGAGTTCTTAGAAAACTTGATATGCATTAGAATGAGATTGATTTGACTCTCGTGAATGAAAGATTATAAGGATAGGTTATGGATCAAGATACCCAAGAATATGAAGAAAAATATGGCCCAAAGTTTTATGAAGACTATGGACAAATAAATACTCTCACATTGAAAGAATAAATATAGATGATATAGAAGGTTTTCAGTCCATTAAAAGGGATACATACAGGTGAAGATAAGCATGAGAATCTTATGAGTGGGATCAAAGATGAAATAGGTAAAATTGAGGAAAATTTGGATGGAATGGAAGAATAGAATAGTATATCTATGGAGTATCAAGAAGAAAATGAGCCACAAGAGCCCATTATCATGCATGACAAAGATAAACAATTGAATTCAAGACAAGATAAGAAGATGACTAATTTGTATGAAGATATAATAGCTAAGTTAGATTAAACAAGGAATGAGAAAGATAATGGAAAAAAATTCAAGAAGTGCATTCAAGAGATAAATTTTAATGAAGAGATTAAATAAATTGATGTAGAGAAAGCTAAAACTGAAAAGGATACTAAAACAAACATACAAGCTCATGGAGATAGTGAAGAGGCAATTTGGTTTCATGACACTGACAAAATGCAAATGGTTTATGATGTCTACACAAGTGTAGTTGAATAAAAGGATGAATTTGTGTATTAACACCATGAATTGACTAATAATGAAGTGGATAAATAGGCACTTACAACTGAGAAAGAGTTGAGAAGAAGAACATGGAAGAAGAAAGTAAAGAATAGAGTGTTGAAGATTGAGAAGGATATAATGGAGAAAGAACATGAGAAGAGTCAAGAGGAAGATAGAAAATAAAGATAAGTAAAGGACAATTGGAAAAAGAGAAAGAAACTGGTTATATTTCCATTTAAATTATATCCCTCTTGGGGAGTATGATGCAAGAGCATCAAGCACACAAACATCATTTTTGGGTTTTTGAAACTTATATGTTAGTTAGAGATCAAATTATATCCATTTTGGAGTTAAGTGTGTGTGTGTAGGATTTTCTAGGGTCCATTTGTTATCATAGAGCCATCTTAAGTCTTCAAGAGTATGATTTGTAGGTGTTGGGATTTTTCCCTCCAAAATTGACAATTTAAAAATTTAAATATTAAAACTAAGCTTATGAGGACCATAAACATGGTATGAGGTGGTTAGGTGATATAAAGTTGGTACAAATTTCCAAGGAGTCATATAAATATTGTTTTTAAGTCATTTTATGTCTATTTCCTATAGTCTTAAAATGAAAAGAGTCACATGAGACATGTAACTGCCACTCATAAATTGAGTTGGCTAATGTAAGAGAAGTTAGAATTGTAACTAACAAAACCAAAATAAATGTTAGATGAAAAAGTTAAGTTGGAAGCTATTTGTGGTGTATGAGAGAGTAAGGAGAGAGGAGAAATATCCAAGATTGGGAAAATCAAAGATATAAATAATGTAACTCCTCATGAAAGGTGTTAAAGTTAATTCATAAACTAAATGTGTAATGTTTCATGATCCAAATGAAAAAGGAATGAATTTTTCAATATTTATATGCTTATTGTAGTGGTATTGGATTGATTTTAATTTTAACTTTTCCATTAACAGACCCTTGAGGCCATGATCATATCATATTTTGTGTTGTTATAGGTCTAACATTAATAATGTATGGTTACAGTCAAATAGAAGATGATTTGTGAGTTTATCAGGATTGACAAGGAAGGAACTCCATGCTACATTAGCCTTGAATATATTATCATCATTCAAACCTCATACTAATGGTATATAGTTTTTTTTAGTGAGTAGACTTAGAAAAAATATTTCTCCTCTCAAACCCTATTACATGCCTTGATAATCTAGAATGTGGTGAGTTGACATTTATTACAATAATTCTTATGAAAATATTATGATTTTTGTTTCTTGGAATTATCTAATTATAAAAAAAATTATGGTTTAATCTAAAGAGTTAGGTTTTAAGGTCAAATAATTGACAAAAGTACAATATATAGTCAGTTGAAGGAAAACCATGTGTACACAGATAAAAACCCCTATTTTAGAATGTTATAGAATGAATTTAAGTTATGAGAAAGTGAATGGGAATTATTTTAATTTAGTCTAGATAAAATTTTAAAGTAAATCAATCAAGATAATAACCCTTAATAAGTTTGGAACATCTTGGAATGTAAAGAGACCACTGAGTTGTTACACAATCATACCAAAGAACACATAATTTTATAATTTGCTTTGTTGAGTATAACATGATTGACAAAGGATCCTAATGTTTTTTTCAAAGGTGTAAAATGGCAGTACATACCTTCTTATGTTATTATTTTAGTTTGAATTGACCTCAAACTAAATATTTTGAATTTTGAAGCATCTCAACCTCTATAATCAAAGAACTAGGGTTTAGAAACAAAAAACCCTATAACTTCTATTCTAACCATAAAATTCATTAAAACCTAGTATTATGACATGTTTTGGTGTTTGAATAAGCATTAATGTGTTTTTATTTTGGTACCATACGTTCTATTATAGTTTTGATGTCTAGGCTAGTGTATGGAGGGCTAAAAAACCTAATTAGGAAGGTGCTAATAAGGGAAGTACTATCTGAATAAGTAGTTAGATGTTTAGACTTTATGGAGGATTATAAAAAGATAGAGGGTATAAAAATATGGATTTATGTATTTAATATGACTTTTATAATCCTTGAATAAAGTTAAAAGGTGAAAAAAGGATATAAGGAGATAGGGTCATTATTGAGTTTGAAGAGTGCAAGGGGATGATGGAGATTTATTGAGAGATGAAAAGGGTTTAATAAAAGTGTAATGTGATCAAATAAAGTCATTAATTAAATTATATTATATTCATGAGACACTAAATAAGATTGGATGTTTTTAATCCTTGAGTTGTAACTAATATCAAGTTAGTGAGTGAGTTCTTGATTAAGGATATGAATAAGTGAATGTAATGAGTGGATATGATGAGTGAGAGACTTATACCTAGTCTAATAATAGTAGATAATGATTAAAAAGGTGATATTTGAATATGAACATGCAAGTGAATGCTACCAAATCTAGATAAGGTTAAATATTATCAGTGTAATATGAAGCTTAAGAATAAAGCAAACCATTCTATTGAGAAATTACCAAGATAAAAGATAATAGATGATAAGTTTAAGGCTCTTACCATGTAACTCAACACTATTTGATATCAGATCAAGGTCATCTCTTGGTTTCATTCTATTTTGAATTGTCAAAACTTGTTGATTTAAGATAGACACATAATGCTATGAGGATTGCATGAGGTGACATTGCAGGGTATTATGAAAAAAAGAATATGGTGTAGGTATGGCCTATTTAGGAAAGTACAAACAAATTTATAATTGATAATGAGATAAGATAAATTCCCTAAATCCAATGAGAATGACTTGAAGCTAGTCAAGAGATGTATAGAAAAGGTAGAGTGAAGTGATCATTGAAGGTTAAGAGAGTAAGAAGGGAAAAACTACAAGATAGAGTCAAGGGAGATAATATAAGTCCTAAATAGAGGACTAGATTAAGTGAAAAATAAATACAAAGTGGTCTAAGAGACAAGTAGATAGCTTTCTAAGAAAAAGGTCTAAAGAGGTCTAGAAAGTAAAGAAAAAAGGGAAGATGGATGTATAATAAGAAGTGAAAGAAATAAGAATATAGTTAAGTCAGAGTTTAAAGAATATAGATCTCATGATGAAGTTCATGAAAGATCAAGGAAGCTAATGGCTTGGCTATAGCATGAGGAATAAAGTGAAGTGGCCAATAAAGCTATTTGGGAGAGAGAAAAGGTACAAGATGAGTGTCTTAAAAAAATAGAAGAAAAGAGAGAGTAAAACTTGTAGACTAAACTACTCTACATTATATTTTGAGTTTCAGTTGTGCACTCCAAATTTGGTCCCTGTGTGTTTAAATTTTGAGGTAGTGAGGGTTTTTTTCTTATTTTGCATGGGTTTTTCATTTTGTCTCAAAAATTTTCTAAGTCTCAAAGTTGAGCAGAAGCTGCCAAGTGTCATCAATCTGGACAAATTTTATAATTTCTATAAGTTGAGCGGAACATGCCATGTGTCCCGTTATAACTCAGTAGAGCCTAACAAGTGTCAGCATCCACATTTCAAGTTTTTATGAGTTTCAAAAGCTTCTTTCAATAATCTTCTCTTAGTGCGTGTGGAAGGTGCCAAGTGGCAAATGTGGAAGGTTTTAATATGTTTCTCTAAAAGTAGCAAAAAGTGCCAAGTGTCCCTTGTTAAAGCTCAGTGGAAGCTGCCAAGTGTCAACATCCATAGTTTGTTCATTTTGTTTCATTATTGAGTAAAGACTATGGTGGGCCCCAAGTTTTGTTTCTAAAGTAAGTAGAAGTTGCCAAGTGTCATCATCTATGTGAATCTAAAATGAGTCCCAATTTTTTCTATAGTGTAGCTAAAGCTTAGTGGAGATCATCATGTGTCATCTTCTATAGGACTCTTAAAAAGTATCTAAAGCTTCTATAGACAAGTGGAGACTGCCATGTGTCCCTTGTTAAAGATACATGGAAAGTGACACCTGTCCTTGTTCCCCTTTTGAAGCTATTCAGGCAAGAAGTGTTGTGGGTCCTATTTTTTATAAGTTGATAAAGTTTAAAAGCAATGGACTTTGACAAATGTCAAAGATGGAGCACTCCCAATACAAAGACACAATAAAGAGTATAAGTAATGTGAAAAGTGCCATGTGTCTTTTGTAAGTGTTGTAGAAGCTACCAAGTGTCATTTTATGGTGCCTCTTGAATAATGAGATGATTTTCAAGTGAGACAAGTGGATGCTGCCAAGTGTTCTCACCCATTTCACAGTGGGAATTGTCACATATATCTAATTTAGCGAATGAACTTATAGGAGACTAAATGTTTTAGATCCAAAAAATATCTTTTGTTAGACACTTCCAGTTAAGTTCAGTTTAGTTAGGCTGTTGGGATTTGATCATGTGGAGAGGCTAATGTTTCAAATCCAAAAAATATCTTTTGTTAGACACTTCCAGTTAAGTTAGAGTTTAGTTAGACCATTGGGATTGGATCTTGCAGGCAATCTAGAGCCAACCCTATGCTATAAATATGGGTACAGATCACAAGGAGAGGACAAGAAATAATCATCAAAAGAGAGAGAATTTTTTTTAAAAGATTATTATCAAGAATTTTTGGAGACTTTCTTGTTGTGACTAGTAATATAATTTGCCTTTGTTTTATTTTCTTGATTTAGAAAGTTTATATAACTGTGCATGTATCTGTGCCTTTTATGTGACTGGAAAATTAATAAGAAGACTGAGTTATATGCCTTTGTTGATATTTTTTGTGTTATTGAAAAATCATCTAAGTTGTGAGCCTTTGATTCTATTTGTTTTCATCTTTTACATTGATCATGCATTGTTTGCTCTTTAATGTAATTGAATCCTAAAGATAGCTTCATTGTGCTTAGTATTAAGGCTCAAATTAAACTCAGGCACATTGCCATAGTTAAAGTTTATTTCATTGCATTGGTGTTTCCATTTAATTTCTATCCATATTCTCACAATACATTTGAGATAAAGAAGAGCCAGCTTCCTTAAAATTTGGAGGTCATTTCAAGTCGCAAGTCCCACATTCCTGAAACTTCCCATTGTTGGTGTTGGAAACAACGTAAGTCTAAGCAATCAACAAAATCCATAAATTCATGAGAGATGAATAATTGTAAAAGAGTTAGGTTTTAAGGTTAATTAATTGATAAAAGTATAATATAAAAATAGTTGAAGGAAAACCATGTGTACACAGATGAAAACCCCTATTTTAGAATGATATATAATTAATTTAGTTATGATAAAGTGAATGGGCATTATGTTTATTGAGTCTAGATACAAGTGTATAGGAAATAAGTATAGATAATAACCCTTATGAAGTTTTGAACCTTTTGGAATGTAAGAAAATGACAAGGGAAGAGAATAGATTAAAGAAGACAAGATGGTGAAGATTGAGGAATCTCAACATGCTAAGGGTGAGATAGAAGAGGAATTTCATGATGCTTTGACAAGAATTATAGCTAAAGTAGGAAAATAAACACATAATTAATAAAAGATAGAAAACCATGAAGATATGAGAGAGAAGATGAGCTTACATCAGTCTTATATGGAGGTAAATAAACGATTAAGTATTTATTTTGATTGCGCATATGAAAAGAAAGAAAGTAATGTACAGATTGGATAAATAAAGAGTAAGGTGCAGTCCTCAAGGAGAGTACAAGAACATGGTTATGTTTTTCCTAAGTGGCTCATGATAACAAGTGATGATAATAAGAAGAATAACATCAAGCAAGAGGTCATTCAAGGTAAGAATACAAGTGAAAACAAGAGAACATATGGAGAAAATAAGTAAAGGGCAGGTTGAATCAAGATGCCATGAGAGGATATCAAGCCAAAAAGAATGAACACAATGAAATAAGAATTAAACTATAGTCTAAGAATGTATAAGGAAAAAAATGGATTTTGGAAAACATAGGAAGGATACACAGAGATAACGTTACAAGTAAACTTGAAGAGATCATAAAGGAAGAGACAAGTTAAAAACTCAAGAAGAAAGAAGACATGGTAGAGGAAAACCAAGAAGAAGAAAATAAGATGCAACTAAGTAAGCAAGATGACAAGTGCGAAAAGGTTAAGTGTTCTCAATATTTTAATTCTAATGTCATTTTTTATGATGTATATGAAGATGATTCAAATAGTGAAGATGTTTTGTATAGAGAAACATTGACATTATTAGAGAGATTTGTGAAAAGTAAAAATGAAGATGAAACACCTCCTAGAGTGATTAACAAACTTGATATGGAATATAATGGGATTGATTTGACTCTCATGAATGAGAGAGTTAAAATATAGGTTATATATCAAGATGACCAATAAGATGAAGAACAATATGATCCAAAATTTGATGAAGACTATGGAGAGATAAAAGCTCTCGCATTCAAATAATAAATGGAGATGCTAGAGAAGGTTTTCATTCCATTGAAAGGGATACATATAGGTGAAGATAAACATGAGAATATTATGAGTGAGATCAAATATGAAATAGGTAAAATTGTAAAAAAATTGGATGGCATGGAAGAAAATAATAGTATAGATTTAGAGAAGTAATAAGGAAATAAGCCACAAGAGTTCATCATCACACATGGTAAATCCAAATAAGGGAATTCAAGACAAGACAAGAATATGAGTAGATTTTATGAAAGTATAATAACTAACTTGGAGGAACAAATGAATGAGAAAGATAATGCAACAAGTTTTCAACAAGTGTATTCAAGAGTTAAGTTGAATGAAGAGGGTAAAAAATTGATGTGGAGAAAGGTACAGCTAAAAGGGATACTTAAACAAACATAGAAGTTCATGGAGTTAGTGAAGAGATAATTTGGTCTCATGACACTCATAAAATGCAAATGGTTTATGATTTCTACACATGTGAAACTTTAAAAAAGGATGGATATGTGTGTGAACACCATGAATTGACTGAGAATGAAGTAGATAAAAAGACACTTGCAAATGAGAAAGAGTTGAGACAAAGAAGATGAAAGAAGAAAGTAAGGAATATAGTGTTGAAGACTAAGAAGGACAAAATGAAGAAAGTATAACATGATAAAATTCAAGAGGAAGATATAAAAGAAAGACAAGTAAAAGACAATTAGAAAAAGAGAAAGAAGCTGGTTATATTTCCATTCAAATTTTCTCCCTCCTAGGGAGTATGATGGAAGAGCATCAAGCACACAAACATCATTTTTGGGTTGTTAAAACTTATATATTAGTTATAGGTCAAATTTGGTCCATTTTAGAGTATAAGTGTGTGTGTATGATCCTGTAGGGTCCATTTTTTATCATGGAGTCATCTTAAGTCTTCAAGACTATGATTTGCAAGCATTTGGAGTTTTCCTTTGAAAAGTGACAATTTGAAATTTTAAATATTAAAACTAAGCTTGAGGACCATATGCATGGTATGAGGTGGTTAGGTGAGAGAAATTTGGTATAAATTTCCAAGGAGTCATGTCAATATTGTTTTGAGTTCATTTTATGTCTAATTTCTAAAGTCTTAAAACTAAAAGAGTCATATGAAACATGTAACTACCACTCATATGTTGATTTGGCCAATGTAAGAGAAGTTATAATTATAACTAACACAAACAACATAGATGTTAGATGAAAAATGGGAGTTTGAAGTTATTTGTGGTGTTTGAGAGAGTAAGGAGAGAGGAGAGAGATCAAATAAGGGGAAAAATAGAGATAGAAAGAATGTATCTCCTCAAGAAAGGTGTTAGAGTCCATTCATGGATTGAATGCGTAATGTTTGATGATCCAAATGAATAAAGAAAGAGTTTTTTTTTTTATGATTTATGGAATGGTATTTGATATATCTTAAGTTGTATGTTCCCATGAAAATTCCCTTGAGGATATGATCATATCATATTTTGTGTTGCTACAGGTTTAACATAAATAATGTATCATTACTATCAAATAAAAGAAGATTTGGTGAGTTTATCAGGCTTGACAAGGAAGGAATCCATGGTAAATTATCCATAAATATATTTTCATAATAAAAAACTCATAGTGATGATATATAGTTTTTTTAGTGAGTATACTTAGAAAAAGATTGTTCTCTACCCTCAGACCCTGTTACATGCCTTGATAATATAAAACATGGTGAGTTGACATTTCTTACAATAGTTCTTATGAAAATATTATGGTTTTTGTATCTTGTAATTATTTAAATATAAAACATATTATTTTTTAATATATATTTAGGTTTGAAGCTCAAACAATTGACAAAAGTACAATTTATAGTCAGTTAAAGGAAAACAATGTGTACATAGATAAAAACCCCTATTTTAGAATGCTATAGAATGAATGTGAGTTATGAGAAAGTGAATGGGAATTATGTTGATTGAGTTTGGATACAAGTGTAAAGTAAATTATTCTTGATAATAACCAATGATAAATTTTTAACCTCTTGGAATGTAAAGAGACCATTGAGTTATTACATAGTCATACCAAAGAACATAGAATTTTGTTATTTGCTTTGTTATGAGTATAAAAGATTGACAAAGGATCATAAATTTGTTTTAAAGGTGGAAAGGAGTATTAAATACCTTATTATGTGTCTTATTTTAGTTTTAATTGACTTCAAACTAAATATTTTTACTTTTGAAGCTTCTCAGCCTCTATAGTCAAGGAACTAGGGTTTAAAAACAAAAAACCCTATAACTTCTATTATAACTATAGGAATTAGTTAAACCTTGGTAATCTGACATTTTATGGTGTGTGAAGATATATTAATGTGCTTTTAGTTTTTTACCATACGTCCTAGTATGGTTTTGATGATTGGGCTAGTGTATGGAGGGCTAAAAGGCCTAATTAGGAAGGTGCTAACAAAGGAATTACTATCTAAACAAGGATTTAGACCTTGAAAATTTATGGGGGATAATAATAGGATAGAGGGTATCAAAATATTTATTTATATATTTAATATTACTTTCATAATCCCCAAACAAAGGAAAAGGGTGAAAAAAATATACAAGGAAATAAGGTCATTATTGAGCTTAAAGAGTGCAAGCGGATGATAGAAAGTCATTCAGAGATGAAAAGGGTTAAAATAAGTGTAATTTTATTATGGGAAGTAATTAATGAAATTATATTGTATTCATGAGACCCTAAAAAATATTTAATGCTTTTAAGCCTTAAGTTGTACCCAAAATCAAGTTAGCAAGTGAGTTATTGATTAAGAAGATGATTGAGCCAATGGAATGAGTAGATATGATGAGTGAGAGACTTATGCCTAGTCTAATGATAGTATATAATGATTTAAAATGTGTTATTTGAATATGAACATGGAAGTGAATGCTACCAAACTTAGAGAAGGTTAAAGACTATTGGTGTAATTTAAAGCTTAAGAACAAAGTAAAGCATTCTATTGAGAAATTGATAAGATCAAAGCCAATATATTATGATTTTAAGTTTTTTTAATGTACCTATCCATAATTTTGTATTATATCAAGGTAATATCTCTTGGTTTCATTCTATTTTGAATTTTCAAAGCTTATTGATTTGAGATAGGCACAAAATTCTATGAGGATTACATGAGGTGACATTAGAGGGTATTATGGGGAAAATAGCATGGCATAGGCATGGCCTATTGAGGTTAGTAAAAAAAAATTATATATTGATATGGAGAGAAGATAAATCCCCTAAGTCCAATGAGAAGGACTTGAAGCTAGTCAAGAGAGGTATAGAAAAGGTAGAGTGAAGTGAGCATTGAAGCTCAAGAGAGTAAGAAGGAAAATACTGCAAGAGAGAGTCAAGAGAGATAAGATAAACTCTATATAGATGAATAGATAAAGTGAAGAAGACATAATAATAGGTCTAAGAGGCAAGTAGATATCTCTCTAAGAGATCGATCTGATTAGGCCCAAAAAGTAAAGATAAAAGAGAAGATGGATGTATAATAAGAAGTGAAAGAGATAAGAAGAGAGTTAGGGTAAAGTTTATAGAATATAAATATCATGGTAAAGCTCATGGAATATCAAGGAATCCAATGTATTTTATATATAATTAGGAATAAAGTGAAGTGGAAAATAGAGCTACTTGGGAGAGAGAAAAGGCACAAGATGACTGTCTTGAGAAAAGAGAAGAAAAGAGAGTACAACCCATAACTGCATGAGAGATGAATATTTTAAAAAGAGTTAGGTTTGAAGGACAAACAATTGATAAAATTACAATATACATATAGTTTAAGGAAAACCATGTGTATATATACAAAAACCCCTATTTGAGAATTCTATAAAATGAATGTAATTTATGATAAAATGAATGGGCATTATGTTTATTGAGTTTGGATACAAGTGTAAAGGTAATCAGTCTAGATAATAATCTTTGTGAATTTTGGAACCTTTAAAAATTTAATAAGATGACAAATGAAGAGAACAAATTAAATAAGATAAGATGGTGAAGATTGAGGAATCTTAACCTGCTAAGGGTGAGATGGAAGAGGAATTTCATGATGCTTTGACAAGCATTACAACTAAAGTAAAAGAAGAGGAACACAAGGAAGAAAAGATTAAAAAACCATGAATATATGAGAGAGAAGATGAAATTTTATTAGTCTTATATAGAGGTAAATTAATTCTTAAGTATTGATTTTGATTACACATGTGAAATGAAAGAAACTAATGTATAGACTAGACAAGTAATGACTAAGATACAACCCTCAAAGAGAGTAAAAGAGCTTGGTTATGTTTCACCTTAGTGGATAAAGACAACAAGTGATGATATGAATAAGAATAATGTCATGAAATGTAAGAATATAGGTGGAAAATAAGAGAACATATGGAGAAAATAAGTAAAGGCCTGGTTGAATCAAGATGACATGAGAGGCTATCAAGCCAAAAAGCATGAACAAGATGAAACAAGAAATAAAATTTAGTCTAAGAATGTACAAGGTAAAAAATGGAATGTACAACATAATAAGGGTAAAAATATATAGTGTTATAAGTACACTTCAAGAGAGAATAATGGAAGAGACAAGCTGAAAATCCAAGAAGCAAGAAGACATTGTGGAGGTAAACCAAGACAAACATAACAAGATGTAGCTAAGTGATCAAGATGACAAGTGTGAAAAGGTTAAGTATTCTCAAGATTTGATTTATAATGTATTTTTTGATGATTTATATAAATATGATTCAAATAATGAATATGTTTTGTATAAAGAAACAATGACATTGTTAGAGAGATTTGTGAAAATTCAAAATAAAGATGAAGCACCTCCTAGAGTGATTAACAAACTTGATATGCATTAGAATGAGATTGATTTGACTCTCATGAATGATAGAGTCCAAGGATAAGTTATTTATCAAAACTCTAAAGAAGATTAAGAATAATATGGTCTAAAATTTGATGAAGACTATGGAGAGATAGATATTCTCACATTGAAATAATAAAGCAAGATGCTAGAGAAGGTTTTCAATCCATTGAAATGGATACATGCAAGTTAAGATCAACATTAGAATATTATCAATGAGATCAAATATGAAATAGGTAAAATTGAGGAAAATTTGGATGGAATGGAAAAAAATAATAGTATAGATATGGAATATCAAGAATGAAATGAGACACAAGAGCTCATGATCATGTATGGCAAAGACAAACAAGTCAATTCAAGATAATACAAGAATATGAGTAGTTTTTATGAAGGTATAACAGATGAGTTGGAGGAACAAAGGAATGATAAATATAATGGAATAAGTTTTCAAGAAGTGTATTCAATAGGTAATTTTAATGAAGAGGGTAAACAAACTAATATGGAGAAAGGCATAGCTAAAAAGGAGACTAAAACAATCATACAAGCTCATGGAACTAGTGAAGAGGTAATTTAGTCTCATGACACTCACAAAATTCAAATGGTTTAAGATGCCTACAAAAGTTTAGCTGAAGAAAAGGATGAATATGTGTATAAAAACCATGAATTTATTGAGAATGAAGTGGATAAATAAACACTTGAAATTGAGAAAGAGTTGAGAAGAAGATAAAAGAAGAAAGAAAAGAATAGAGTGTTGAAGACTAATAAAGATAGAATGGAGAAAGAATAACATGAAAAATTTCAAGAGGAAGATAGAAAATAAAGATAATTTGGAAAAAGATAAAGAAGTTGGTTATATTCCCATTCAAATTTTCTCCCTCTTTGGGAATATGATGCAAGAACATCAAGCACACAAACATCATTTTTGAGTTGTTGAAACTTATATGTTAATTAGAGGTCAAATTTGGTCCATTTTGGAGTATAAGTGTGTCTATAGGATCCTCTAGGTTCCATTTGTTATCATAGAGTCATCTTAAGTCTTCAAGAATGTGATTTGCAAGTACTTGGAGTTTTCCCTCCAAAAATGACAATTTGAAAATTAAAATATTAGAACTAAGCTTATGAGGACCATAAGCATGGTATTGGGTGGTTAGGTGAGATAAATTTGGTACAAAGGTCCAAGGAGTAATTGCCACTCATAAAGTCTTAAAATTAAAAGAGTCATGTGAAACATGTAATTACCACTCATACATTGAGTTGGCCAATGTAAGAGAAGTTATAATTGTAACTAACACAACCAACATAGATTTTGGATGAAAAAGGGAATTTTTAAGTTATTTGTGGTTTGTAATAGATAAAGTTGAGAGGAGAGAGATCCATAAAGGGAAAAACATAGACATAAAGAATGTAACTCCTCATGAAAGGTGGTAGAGTCCATTCTTGGACTGAATGTGTAATGTTTAATGATCCAAATGAATAAAGAATTAAATTTTTTATATCTCTATGATTCCTATAATGGTATTGAATTTATCTTAAGTTGTATGTTGCCATGAAAATTCCCTTGAGGCCATGATCATATCATAGTTTGTGTTGATATAGGTTTGACATAAATAATATATGGTTATAGTCAAATACAAGATTATTTGGTGAGTTTATCAAGATTGACAAGGAAGGAAATCCATGGTACATTATCCATAAATATTTTGGCATCATTAAAAACTCATAGTGATGGTATATACTATTTTATAGTTATTAGACTCAGAAAGATTGTTCTCTATCGTGAGACCCTATTACATGCCTTGATAATTTAGAACATGGTGAGTTGACATCTATTACAATAGTTATTATGAAAATATTATGGTTTTTATTGATTTAAATTATCTACATATAAATTTTTTTATGGTTTATTCTAAATATTTAGGTTTGAAGGTCAAACAATTAACAAAAGTACAATATACAATCAATTAAAGGAAGACCATGTGTACACAAAAAACCCTATTTCAGAATGCTATAGATTGAATGTAAGTTATGAGAAAGTGAATGGAAATTATGTTGATTGAGTGTAGATATAATTATAAAGTAAATTATTCTGGATAATAACCCTTGAATTTTTTTTAACCTCTTGGAATGTAAAGAGACCGTTGAGTTGTTACACAGTCATACCAAGGAACACAAAATTCTATAATTTTCTTTGTTATGAGTATAAAAAGTTTGAAAAAGGATCCTAAGGTATTTTTAAAGGTGCACATGGTATAAAATACCTTATGATGGTCTCATTTTAGTGTGAATTGACCTCAAACTAAATATTTTTAATTTTGAAGCCTCTTAGCCTATGTAGTCAAGGAACTAGGGTTTAGAAACAAAAAACCCTATAACTTATATTATAACAATAGGAATTCCTTGAAACTTGGTAATATGACATGTTTTAGTGTGTGAAAAATGATTAATGTGGTTTTAGTTTGGTTCCATAGATTCTAG
Organism: Torreya grandis; assembly: GCA_037957365.1. Classification (NCBI taxonomy): domain Eukaryota; kingdom Viridiplantae; phylum Streptophyta; class Pinopsida; order Cupressales; family Taxaceae; genus Torreya; species Torreya grandis. The sequence continues at coordinate 1,450,804 of JARHVA010004118.1, forward strand.
TACAGTTTTGATGTTTGGGCTAGTGTATGTAGGGTTAAAAGGCCTATCTAAACAAAGAGTTATACCTTGAAAATTTATGGGGTATTATAAAAAGATAGAGAGTCTCAAAATATGTATTTATATATTAAATATGAATTTCATAATCCTAAAAAAAATGAAAAAGGTTAAAAAAATTATAGAAGGAGATAGGGTCATTATTGAGCTTAAAGAGTGCAAGGGGATGATAAATAGTGTCTAAGAGATTGAAAGGGGTTAATTCAAGTGTAATGTGATTAGGTAAAGTCATTAATTAAATTAAATTATATTTATGAGACCCTAAACAATATTTAATGCTTTTAAGACTTGAGTTGCAACTAGTATCAAGTTAGTGAGTTCGTTCTTGATTAAGGAGATGAATGAGTGAATGCAATGAGTGGATAAGATGTCTGAGGGATATATTATTGGTATAATGATAGTAGATAATGATTTAAAAAGTGTTATTTGAATAATAACATGAAAGTGAAATCTCCCAAACCTAGAGAAAGCCAAAGACTATTGGTGTAGTTTGAAGCTTAGGAACAAAGTAAAGCATTCTATTGAGAAATTTCCAAGATCAAAGACAATATGTGATGATTTAAGGCTTTTACCATGTACCTAATAATAACTTGGTATTATATCAAGGTAAGATCTTTGTTTTATTACATTTTGAATTGTCAAAGCTTGTTGATTTTAGATAGGCATAGAATGCTATGAGGATTGCATGAGGTGACATTGCAGGGTATTATGGGGAAAATAGTATGGTGAAGCTATTAAATATTTAGGTTAGTATAGATAAATTATATACTGATAATGAGAGTATATAAATCCATTAAGTCCAATGAGAAATACTTGAATCTAGTCAAGAGAGGTATAGAAAAGGTACAGTGAAGTGAGCATTGAAGCTCAAGAGAGTAATAAGGGAAAGATTTCAAGAGAGAGTTGAGGGAGATAAGATAAGTCCTAGATAGTGGAATATAGAAAGTGAATAAGACACAAGAAGTGGTCTAAGAGGCAATTACATAGATTTATAAGAGATTTGTCTAAGTAAGCCTATAAAATAAATAAAAAAGAGAAGATAGATGTATGCGAAGAAGTGAAATAGATAAGAAGAGAGTTAGGGTAGATTTTAAATAATATAGAGCTCATGGTGAAGATCATGAAAGATCAAGGAATCGAATGGATTTTTTGTATCATGAGGAAGAAATTGAAGTGGCAAATAGAGCTAGTTGTGAGAGAGAAAAAACACAAGATGAGTGTCTTGAGAAAAGAAAATATAAGAGAGAGTACAACCCATAAATGCATGAGAGATGAAGATTTGAAAAAGAGTTAGGTTTGAAGGTCAAGGAATTGATAAAAGTAAAATACTAAAATAGTTAAATGAAAACCCTATGTACACAAATAAAAACCTGTATTTTAGAATGCCATATAATTAATGTAAGTTGTGGTAAAGTAAATTAGCATTATGCTTATTGAGTCTAGATATAAGTATAAAGGAAATTAGTCTGGAGAATAGCCCTTGTGATGTTTGGAACCTTTTCAAATGTAAGAAGATGGAAAGGGAAGAGAATAGATTAAATAAGATAAGATGGTGAATATTGAGGAATCTCAGCATGCTAAGGGTGAGATGGAAGAATAATTTCATGACAATTTGACAAGAACTACAATTCAAGAGAAGAGGCACACAATAAAGATAAGATAGAAAACCATGAAGATATGAAAGACAATATGAGCTTTTAGTAGTCTTATATGGAGGTAAATAAATGCTTAAGTATTGATTTTAATTTCACTTCTGAAAATAAAGAAACTAATTTACATATTAGACAAGTAAAGAGTAAGGTAGAGCCCTCAAAGAGAGTACACGAGCATAGTTATGTTTGGGCTAAGTGGATAAAGATAATAAGTGATGTTATGAATAATAATAACATCAATCAATGGGTCATGTAAGGTAAGAATACAAGTGGAAAAAAAGAGAACATATGGAGAAAGTAAGTAAAGGGAAAGTTGCATCAAGATGATGTGAGAGGCTATGAAGCCAAAAAGTATGAATAAAAAGAAACAATAAGAAAAATTTAGTCTAGGCATGTATAAGGTAAAAAATGGATTTTGAAAAACATAGTAAGGGTACACTTCAAAAGAGCATAAAGGAAGAGACAAGCTGAAAAATCAAGAAGCAAGAATACATGGTGCAGGCAAACTAAGATAAAGAAAAGAAGATGAAGATGAGTGAGCAAGATGACAATTGTGAAAAGCTTAAGTTTTATCAATATTTGATTTATAATGTCATTTTTGATGATGTATATGAAGAAGATTCAAATAGTGAAGATGTTTTTTTTAGAGAAATAATGACATTTTTAGAGAGATTTGTGAAAAGTCAAAATGAATATGAAGTACCTCCTAGAGTGCTTAACAAACATGATATGCAATAGAAGGAGATTTATTTGGCTCTCATGAATGAGAGAGTCCAAGGATAGGTTATGAAATAAGATCCCCAAGAAGATGAAAAATAATATGGTCTAAAATTTGATGAAGACTATGGAGAGGTAAATTCTCTCACATTGAAAGAAGAAATGGAGATGCTAGAGAAGGTTCTTGGTCCATTGAAAGGGATACATATAGGTGAAGATCAGCATGAGAATATTATGAGTGAGATCAAAGATGAAATAGGTAAACTTATGGAAGATTTGGATATCATGGAAGAAAATAATAGTATAGATATAGAACATCAAGAAGGAAATGAGCCACAAGAGCTCATGCTCATGCATTGTAAAGACAAACAAGTGAATTCAAGACAAGAAAAGAACATGAGTAGTTTGTATGAAGGCTTAAAATCTAACTTAGAGGAATAAAGGAATGATAAAGATAATGGAACATGTTTTCAAGAAGTGTATTCAAGAGGTAAAATAAATGAATAGGGTAAAAAAACTAATGTGGAGAAAAGGTATAGATAAAAAGGAGACTAAACCAAACATACAAGCTCATCGAGATAGTGAAGAGGCAATTTGGCCTCATGACACTCACAAAATGCAAATGGTTTATGATGTCTACACAAGTGTCATTGAATAAAATGATGAATGTGTATGAACACCCAGAATTGATTTGGAATGAATTGGATAAATAGACACTTATAGCTAAGAAAGAGTTGAGAAGAAAAAGATGGATTAATAAAGTAAAGAATAGAGTGTTGAAGACTGAGAAGGATAGAATGGAGAAAGAAGAACATGAGAGCAGTCAAGAGGAAAACAAATAAGAAAGACAAGTAAAGTATAATTATAAAAAGAGAAATAATCTAGTTATATTTCCATTTAAATTTTCTCCATCCTAGGGAGTATGATGTAAGAGCATCAAGTGCACAAACATCATTTTTGGGTTGTTGAAACTTATATGTTAATTAGATGTCAAATTTGGTCCATTTTGGAGTATAAGTGTGTATATAGGATCCTCTAGGTTCCATTTGTTATCATAGATTCATCTTAAGTCTTCAAGAATGTGATTTGTAGGTGTTTGGAGTTTTCCCTCCAAAAATAGCAATTATAAAATTAAAATATTAGAACTAAGTTTATGAGGATAATAAGCATGGTATGAGACGGTTAGGTGAGATAAAGTTGGTACAAAGGTCCAAGGAATCATGTCAAGATTGTATTGAAGTCATTTTATGTCTAATTCCTAAAGTCTTTAAATTAAAAGATTCATGTGAAACATGTAACTACCACTCATACATTGAGTTGGCTAATACAAGATAAGTTATAATTGTAACTTACACAAACAACATATGTGTTCGATGAAAAAGGGAAGTTGGAAGTTATTTGTAGTGTGTGAAAGAGTAAGGAGAGAGGAGAGAGATCCAAAAATGGTAAAAACATAGATAAAAAGAATGTAACTCCTCAAGAAAGGTGGTGATTTAACTTTTTTAGAATAATGGAGTTTTATTCCTATTTTAGGTAAGGGTCTAGATTAATAAATCAATACAAAATATAACAATAATTATAGTCCTGAGTTGTGTAATTTGTTTATATTTTTTTATCTTTCTAAAAATTTGAATAAATAAGGATAAATATAACTTAGCTTAAAACTAGATTGAGACATCTGATATAAAAGTTGAAACTGGTTGTGTAATACTGGGAAAATGTCAATAACTTGGATCTAGCTTTTGGTTAGAAAAAAGATAGGAGTGCCAAAAATAAGACACCTTGGGGTTTGAAACTTTAGTCTAATCCTACCATAGTTTTCTAAATTGGTAACAGAGATTTGAAACTTTATAGGTTTTTACATGCTTTTGTGAGCCTACCTCTAAAATATTGAGTGTTGGTTATTGACAAAAATTTATATAGATCAAATAAAAAAATATTTGAATCACTTGAGAAAAGGGGGGTTAGTGTGTAAGATGCACTAAATATGTAATCCATACCCCTTGTGTGACCACACTACCTACATACCAATACTCTAAAGAGGGATCAAGCCATATGTAGGTTTCCCAACTAATGTGCTTTGTGCAACAGTGTGATGTGGATTCAAAAATGCCAAATTAAGTTTAATTTAGGTGGCTACGAATAGTTTTGAGGGTTTGAGTATGCTTACATCTATATTGGGTGAATGTATGTAGAGAATAGGGAAGATTGTCTTAGTACTTAATTTGTATTCTTGTTTACTTTATAAGATTTATCACCTCCTTTGTAAATGAGCTTTGAATGGGATTTTATAAGTAAAAATTGGTCATGGATCAGATGTATTCATGCTAGGCTAACATGATTAAGGGTAGGGACCAAATGGAAATTACCATTATGGCTCAAAGTGAAAATGGATAGGAGTGCCAAAAATGGGACACCTTAGGGTCATGTGCTATATTCCAAGTATGGAACTCGTACCCTATAATATCAAGAGCTGGGGGAGAAGGATTGGCCAAGGAAATTAGTTTGGATTAGGTATAATGGTTATTTAGAAGGTTTTAGATGACTTACAATGAGAAAAAAAGTTTTTATAAGGGTCACAAGAGCATACAAAAAATGACCTATGGATGGGTTGTCGTAAGCCACACTCAAACTACCAATTTGGATATTTTGTATGATTACATTTGCCCCCCATTTATTCTAGTGATACAACAAATCAAAATACTAGGAGAAAGAAAAATAATAAAGCATACCTAAACTTACCTATAAGATTGAAGCCCATGAAGATGTGTGATGCAGAGTGTGCGTAAAGAGATCATAATCTGAAACATAAATCTGTATGAGAAAACAAAGAGTAGATCAGTTATTACTAGACATGTTATGTCTAAAATAAGAATGTATAAAGGCTAGCTAAAAGAAATATGAAGAGAAAGGAATGAATACACCTCACCAGGTATACAAACCAATATAAAACCTATTGTGATGTCGAGTGATGTTGAGAGATGTTGAGTGATGATAAATGACATTGTACAAAGTTTAATATCATGAATAGAGTTAAGTGCTCAATTTCTTGAGGGTGGATCAAAAATACAAAGGTTATCCCTTTGGCTTCATTATCACCCACTAAGTGAAGCTATGTCATCATGCATGTGTTAATAAATGTTTGGACTATGTGTCTAATCCCTTTGAGTAGGTGGATCAAGAATACAAAGGCTAGCTAGTCCTTTGGCTCCATCATTGCCCACTAAGTGAATCTATGAACTAATACCAATATGAATGTGTGTCATATGAGATGGCTCATGAATCTCATGAATTCTGTATAATTTAATAATGTGGCATGGATAGTCGAATATATATTGAGAACTAGGCCAATCTTGGCCACTCTAAAAGGTAAAAATTAGGCTTGTATGAAAGCCACTCCAAAACTACGAACTAGGCTTATATAAAATCCACTTCTAATGATGCCAACCACTTTCAGATGGAATAAGACATGCAACTGCTAAGAATACCTAGGTAATATAATAAAATGGAAAGAAAATAAGTCAAATGTGTCATACATATGCCCCTAATCACTGGTGTTTATAACATGGATTTTGATTTGGAAGTTTTACCAACTACCTAATCTAAAACTAGAAGAGAGAGCCATCATACCATGCATGATGCCCCCTATATCTAGATACTCTGAGTAAAAATGTATTGAAGCTACCCAATCTAAACTAAATTATAGTTGAGAACACTGTAATTGACCTTACCTTTTTATCTATTTTTAGAAATTTTGGTTTTCTTATTTTTTGGATAAGAATACTAAAAATAAGACACTTTGTTGTTCAACACTATATTCCAAATATGGTGCTATTGTATTTTACTATTTTTGATGACTGTTCTATATTTTTCAAATATTTTTTGGTCTATTTTACATGTTTTGGGTTCTAAATGCTATTGAGTGTTTGGAAAAACTAATTTTTTACTGATAAAAGGCTCTAATCTCTATGAAAAAACCCTTGTTTGTTTCCCTCTCTTCTAAAGGTAGGAATGAAGACCCTGTAATAACTTCCCTAAAAAAAAAGAGCCCTACAAGTGTGTTATTAAATGAAATACATGATATAAAAATGATAATCATAAAGATGTCTCAAGATATAACATAGTTTGTATTAGAGATTATTAGATTAATAAGGTTATGGCTAGATACATGTAACAATGTTATAACATGTGTAGTTTACTAAACTAAAACTATAAAATATTAGTTGTCAAGGAGGAATGGAGCATAATGTCCATCATGGAATCCAAGAAAGGTAAGATAATACATGATGTGGATCATGGCATTGCAAACAATTGAGAAGCAAAAAAGCAAACAAACATGCACAAAAAGAAGTAAGAACCATATAAGAGGCCAAGAAAATAAGTGACATGGGCACATGTCACTCAAATTTGGAAAGTAAGAATATAAGGCATGTTCAAATGCTTGCATACATATACAATTACAAACAAGAAAGATTGACATGAGGGCCACAAGCACATACAAGAGTAAAAGCAAAGGACACTGACAAATGTCCTAAGATACACACAAGAGTACAAGTAAAGATATTATCAAATGTTCTAAAGCACACACAAGTGACAAAATAGGAATTTATAAATGAAAACACATCTAGATACCTAAAGTTAGAAATGAAGGCATGTAAATGGTGGAAATACTATTGCATATAACTAATCAAAGCAAGAAGTGAAAGTATGCAAAGCATGTAGTACAAGACTAGGTAAATGCTAAGAAATACATAAGTGATATATAATATTGAATGTCAATAGAATAATCTATGTAAGTTAGTAAGTAATATACATCATTATGATAGCTAGAGTGTGTGGTGTAGGAATGCCATAACTTGGATGGTGTAGTCATTTAGAATATGACCCTAGTGAGTATGTTGATGTATGTTTGAAAGTAAGAGTAGGATGCCCACTTAATGGGTAAAGTAAAGAAATCAAGGATCTAGGTCTCAATACACACACTCAAATAAGATCAAGTGAAGCATGGTAATGTAGATAAATTGACAAACAATAGAAAAATGTAAGTCTAGCATGGTAGTAAAAATGTGAAGCATGGATAATGCATATAGTGGAAATTTTTTTGGTGTTTTGAATTATTCAAATGATTTTTTTAGATAAGATATGTAAAATTAAGAAAAAATACACTATATGCAAGAAAGATAATAAGCTATGTACAAGTAAGTTGAAATAATCTAAGTACAAGAAAGTAAAAAGAAACTATGTATAATAATGTGAGTAAAGCACTATGTACATAATGACATAAAAGACTAAGTTAGAGGGGGTAAAGGGTTCGAGGATGGATCCCTCTAGGGATAGAGATGGAGGAAGGGATCACATCCATCATTAAATGCCTCAAAATCATCATCATAATTATCATCATGTCATAGGCTCTGTATACATTTTGGCTATCTCCTCAAGAGTCAGTAAGATTTGTGATCTTTGTGTAGTCAATGATCTATCACTTGTAGTGGTTTCATCTTAATAAATGCAAACTGAGGGTTGTTTTTGTGGTGAATATGTTGGTTCTCCTCTAGGGAATTTAGCATTAGTAGTAGGTAGCCTTGATAAAAGTGGTGGATCTAGTGTTGGTGGTGATATAATCTGAATAGTACCTTGAACGTATAGTTTATCCAATATTTATTGTAAAACTGTACATGAGTCTGTGTCCTATCCTATGATTATATGAAATAGATAAAATGGGAAAACATCTTACCATGATAATCTGCTAATAGATCTATGCCATACTATAGGTAGTGTGATTAATACAAAATTAAGTAACATTTTTAGCATAATGTCTAGTTGATGTTGTGTCCTGCCATCTTGAATTTAAATGACTAGATTTATATCCATAGAGGTAACCATGTGAAATGTATTTACCAAGTGATCTATCTATGGACACAAATGTGTAGTATATCATAAGAGTGTAATTCAAGATGCTAAGAATGATGTAGGATGTGTGATGAGGGCTCTAGAGTCATCTTAGTACTCTCTTAGGATAAATGGTGTAAATCCTAATCCACACAAATAGTCATCTATGAGTGTGGGTGTCATATCATCATCTTAAGTAGCTTGGGATTCCATATCAACATCATGCACATATGGTAACTCAAAATTTACCACAAGGGGTAATTATGATATGGGAGTTCATCAACTGTAGTAATAGAAGATGGTGGTGCTATGCAAATTTATGTAATTGATGGAGTGGCTATGAATACTGAGGAGTTATATCTATAGAATCAAATGGGACTGATGTAACTATTTTTAGTGATTTCATAATTGTAACAAGTGTAATAACTATGACTGATGGAGTAAATAGAATGGTTAAAGCTACTATAACTAGATGAGTATCTAGAGATAAAGAAACAACTGTACGTGGAAGAGTGTGAGATGTTCTAGTCTCTCTTACCTCATATGTATGTATATAGTTAAGATAAATGTGATGAGGAGGTGACTAAATTGTGATGTGAGGTGTCCCTTCTAGTGAAATAGTTGAAGATGATTATGTAATTCTATAATATCTAAATGGTTTTTTATGTGTTGGGCATGTGTATAGGTATCCTTCATGGAGAAACTTAATACATTGATGAAGAGTGGAAGGAACTACCCCCATAACATGTATCCAAGGTCATCCAAGTAAAAGGTCATAATTAAGAGGACCTAACATGACCTAGAACTATGTGGAGAGGGTTTTGGTCCCTAACATGATATCCAAAGCAATGGTGCCTAATGTCTATCATGGTATATCATCAAACCCTCTAATATTCCTGTATGAATTTTTCATGGATGCCATATTGATGTCCATGGTCTTTAAAATTTATTATTACATATATTAAGTCTGGAACCACTATCAACTAAAATTGTCTTAACTGCACTCATTTTGACTTGAGCTTGTATGAATAGTGGTAAATTTTGATCAATAACTATTTGAGAAGGGATGTCCTCATGATCAAATGAAATAACATCTTTTATAGTTTTTAATTTGTTGACCATTGATTAAAAATAAGAAGGCTCTAAATTAATGGGCATAAAATTCTGAGTGAGTGCTTCATAAAGAATGTCCTTGAATGCATTTGTTTTTTGAAGCTGCTATAACATGGAAACCTTAGTTGGTGTGTTTCTCAACTAATTAATAATATCATATGCCCTATGTAGATCTACCTATGTGGGTGGGTTGGACTTGGGATGGGAGGGAATAAGAGGATGGTGGGGTTCTTGACTAAGAGGATGAGTCATGGTGTAATATCGATTAAAATATCTAACTACGTTATCTACTAGCCATATAGGGCTTATAGTAGCTATGGGAGGAGAGTGAAGATAATTGATAGGTTGAGGTGGTGGAGGGACAATGGGTGTCAATTGGGCTCTCTAGAAATGGTTAGTGACCTGAGAAAGAGTAAAATAGACCATGCAACATGACTTGGCATGGGATAGAGGTTCCAAGGGAGGTGAGGCAAGAGGTGTAAAAAAATAAATGTAAAGCTGATCAATAAAAGGCACAACATGCATGTTCTTCTATTTATGAAGTTCAATCAGGCATACAAGGTATATCATAAAAATTTGTATTAACATATAGTAAACTTCATCATTCATATACATGATAGGACTTAATATGTACTACTTATTATTTGTAAGAGATTTTTGAAATAAGTGATATCCATTTTTTATTTTATGTGATATTTGATTTAGATGTAAGGGGATACCTTAAGAAGCAAAGGGACCTAGAAAACTTAAATAAGGTTAGAAATAAATGATTTTTAACATTACTATCATAATTTTTAAAAAATTAGATCTAAAATTATGATTTGTATATATAGGAAAAATCATAAAATTATTGAAAAGTTAGCAAGGAATTTTCCCTAGGGTTTTTAGGGTTTTTGTTTGCAAATGAAGTAAGTCAGGTTCACCAAATGATTTAACATTTTTGGGAATAATGGATTTTTTTCTATTTTATTTAAGGGTCTAGATTAATAAACTAATACAAAATATAGTAATAATTATAGTCTTGATTTGTGTAATTTTTTTATATTTTTTTATCTTTCTAAAAATAACAATAAATAAGGAGAAATATATCATATCTTGAAACTATAGTAAGATGGCTGATACAAAAGTTGAAACTAGATGTGTAGGACTAGGAAAATGTCAAAAACCTTGATCTAGCCTTTGTTTGGTAAAAGGATAAGAGCACTAAAATAGGACACCTTAAGGTTCAACACTGTAGTCTAATCCTACTACTATTGTCCAAATTGGTCACAAAGATCTAAATCCTTTTGGGTTTTTATGTTGTGCTTATGTGATACTGCCTATGAAATATTGAGTGTTGGTTATCGACAATACTTGTTGTAGAGCTAGTTTAATCTTCAAACCCTAACCCTCCATCATGCTTGATAAAATAATATTTAAATCACTTAAGAAAGGGGGGTTAGTGTGTAAGACTCACTAAACATGTAATAGACACCCCTTATGTGGGCACGTTGCCTACATACCAATGTATTGAAGAGGGATAAAGTCATATGTAGTTATCCTACCTGATGTGATTTATGCAATAGTGTGATGTAGATTAAAAAGTGCCAAATTGAGAATACTTCAGATGGCTAGGGACTAGTATAAGGGTTTGAGTATGCTTGCATCTGTATTGGGTGATTATATGTATAGGGTAGGGAAGATTGACTTATTAATTTGTTTGTATTCTTACTTACTTTGTAAAAATTTTCACCTCCTTTGTAAATGAGCTTTTAATGGGATTTTATAGGGAACAATTAGTCATAGGTTAGATGTATTCATGCTAGGCTAACATGATTAAGGGTAGGGATCGGATGGAAATGACCATTATGGATTAAAGTGAAAGTGGATAGGAGCATCAAAAAAGGGACACCTTAGGGTTTGGTACTATAGTCCAAGTATGGTATTTATGCCCTATAGATTTAAGACCTGGGGGAGTAAGATTAGCCTAGGAAATATAGTCTAACTTAGGTGGAATGATCATTCCCAAGGTTTTAAATGAATAATAAGGAGAAGAAAGGTGTCTATAAGGGTTTCAAGAGAATACAAAAAGGACATATGGATGGGGTGGCGTAAACCACACTCAAACTACCAATTTGGACATTTTATATGACTACAGGTGGTAGAGTCTATTCATGGACTAAATGTGTAATGTTTGATGATCCAAATGAATAAAGAAGGAATTATTATGTATGTATATTATTACTAGAATGGTATTGGATTTATCTTAAGTTGTATTTTACCATGAAAAGGCCCTTGAGGCTAAGATCATATCATATTTTGTGTTGTTATAGGTCTGACATAAATAATGTATGGTTACATTCAAATAAAATATAATTTGCTAAGTTTATCAAGGTTGACAAGGAAGGAAATCCAAGTTATATTATCCCTAAAGAAATTGTCATCATTTAGACCACATAGTGATGGTATATAGTGTTTTTTAGTGAGTAAACTTAGAAAAAGGTTGCTCTCTACCCTCAAACCATGTTACATGACTTGATAATGTAGAACATGGTGATTTGAAATTTCTTATAGTAGTTCTTATGAAAATAATATGGTGTTTGTTGCTTAGAATTATATACATATAAATTTTTTATGATTTAATTTAAGAGTTAGTTTTGAAGCTCAAATAATTAACAAAAGTACCATATACAGTCAGTTGAAGGAAAACCATGTGTACATAGATTAAAACCCAATTTTGTAATTCTATAGAATGAATGTAAGTTATGAAAAAGTGAATGTGCATTATTTGATTGAGTATGGATAAAATTCAAAAGGAAATTAGTCTAGATACTAACCCTTTATAAGTTTGGAACCTCTTATAATGTAAAGAGACCATTGAGTTGTTACATAGTCATACCAAAGAGCACAAAATTATATAATTTGATTTGTTATGAGTATAAAAAGATTGAAAAAGGACCTTAAGGTTTGTTTAAAGGTGGATAAGGGTATTACATACTTTATGATGGTCTCATTTTAATGTGAATTGACCTCAAACTAAATATTTTTAATTTTGAAGCCTCTTGGCCTCTATAGTCAAGGAACTAGGGTTTAGAAATAAAAAACCCTATAACTTTTATTCTAATAATAGGAATTCATTTAAACTTGGTAATATAACATGTTTTGATGTGTGAATAAATATTAATGTGGTTTTATTTTGGTACCATATGTTCTAGTATGGTTTTCATGATTGGGCTAATGTATGGTGGGTTAAAAGGCCTAATTGGGAAGTTACTAACAAAGGATGTACTATCTAAATAAGAATTTAGACCTTGAAAATTTATGGGGGATTGTAAAAAGATATAAGGTATCAAAATACGGATTTATATATTTAATATGAGTTTAATAATCCTCAAACAAAGGAAAAAGGTGAAAAAAGGCTACAAGGAGATAGGGTCATTATTGAGCTTAAAGAGTGCAAGGGGATGATGAAGAGTGATTGAGAGATGAAAAGGGGTTAATAAAAGTGTAATTTGATTATGGAAAGTCATTAATGAAATTATATTATATACATGATACCCTAAATAAGCCTTGATTTACAACTAGTATCAAGTTAGTGAGTGAGTTTTTGATTAAGGAAATGAATGAGTGAATGGATTGAGTGGATATGATGAGTGAGAGACTTATTCTTGGTATAATTATAGTAGAGAATTATTTAAAATGTGATATTTTAATAAGAACATGAAAGTGAATGCTACCAAACCTATAGAAGGTCAAAGACTATTGATGTAGTTTGAAGCTTAAAAATAAAGAAAAGCATTCTATTGAGAAATTGCTAAGATCAAAGCCATTAGATGATGATTTTAAGGCTTTTCCCATGTACCTTTGAATCATTTGGTATCAGATCAAGGTAATCTATTAGCTTCTTTCTATTTTGAATTGTCAAAGCTTGTTAATTTGAGACAGGCACAAAATGTTATAAGGATTATATGAGGTGACATTTTAGGGTATTATGGGAAAAAGAGTATGGTGTAGGTATGGCCTATTGATGTTAGTATAGACAAATTATAGATTGATAAGGAGAAGATAAATACCCTAATTCTAATGAGAAGGAATTTAAGCTAGTTAAGAGAGGTATATAAAAGGTAGAGTGAAGTGAGCATTGAAGCTCAATAGAATAAGAATGGAAAGACTCCAATAGAGATTCAATGGAGATAAGATAAGTCCTAGATAGAGGAATATATAAAGAGAATAAGACATAAGAAGTGATATTAGAAGCAAGTAAATGGATTTCTAAGAGATTGGTATAAGTAGGCCTATAAAGTAAATAAAAAAGAGAATATAGATATATAATAAGAAGTAAAAGAGATAAGGAGAGAGTTGGGGTAGAGTTTAAATAATATAGAGCTCATGGTAAAGGTCATGAAAGATCAAGGAATCCAAATTCATGATTGTATCATGAAGAAGAAATTGAAGTGGCCAATAGAGCAACTTGGGAGAGAGAAAGGGCATAAGATGAGTGTCTTTAAAAAGAGAAGAAAAGAGAGAGTATAACCCATAAATACATGAGAGATGAAGATTTTATAAGAGTGAAATAAGATAAAGAAGTGGAGAAAAGAGTTCTTATTTAGGAGGACAAGGAGAGAAGTACAAGATAATCACTTGAGAAAGAAATTAGTGAGAAAAGAAGAGTGTCCAACAAAGAGGCATTCATGGAGACTATTTGGTCTCTTATTTTATATGATAACATTGCCTTTGAGTATGTGTATGCAGGTATGAAGAAAATATTGTTGAAGGTCAATAATAAGGCCTTAAAACTTGTGAGAAATGGGTTAAGTACATCACCCATTAGGAATAAAGAAGATGAAAAGGGAAGAGAATAGATTAAAGAAGACAAGATGTTGTATATTTATGAATCTCAACATGTTAAGCATGAGATGAAAGAGTGATTTCATGATGCTTTGACAAGCATTATAGCTGAAGCAATAGAAGAGGCATACAAGTAATAAAAGACAACAAACCATGAAGATATAAGAGAGAATATGATCTTGGAATAATCTTATATGGAGTTAAACTAATGCTTAATTATTGATTTTGACTTCACATGTTAAAATAAATAAACTAATGTACAGATTGGACAAGTAAAGAGTAAGGTAAATACTTCAAGGAGAGTATAAGAACATGGTTATGTTTGTAATAAGTGGATAAAGATAACAAGTGATGATATGAAGAATAATAACCTTAAGTAAGAGGTCATACAAGGTAAGAGTATAGGTGGAAAACAATAGAACATATAGAGAATATAAGTAAAGGCCAGGGTGCATCACGATAATGTGAGAGGCTATCAAGCCAAAAAGATTTAAAAAGATGAAATAAAAAAGCAAACTTTAGTAGAAGCATGTATAAGAGATAAAATGGATTGTGAAAAATAAAGAAGGGTAAAGAGATAGTGTTATAAGTACACTTCAAGAGAGTATAAAGGAAGAGACAAGTTAAAAAATCAAGAAGCAAGAAGACATGGTGGAGGAAAACCAAGACAAAGAAAGAAGATGTAGATGAGTGATCAAGATGAAAATTGTCAAAAGGTTAAACATTCTCAATATCTGATTTATAATGTTATTTTTGATGATATATATGAAGATAATTCAAATAGTGAAGATGTTTTGTATATAGAAACAATGACATTGTTAGAGAGATTTCTAAAAAGTCAAAATGAAGATGAAGCACCTCATAAAGTGCTTAACAAATTCAATATGCAATATAATGAGATTGATTTGACTCTCATGAGTGAGATAATCCAAGGAGAGGTTATGGATCAAGATGCCCAAGAAGATGAAGAACAATATGGTCCAAAATTTAGTGAAGACTATGGAGAGATAGATGTTTTCATGTTGAAATAATAAATATAGATGATAGAGAAGGTTTTTAGTCTATTGAAAGGGTTTCATATAGGTGAAGATCAACATGAGAATCTCATGAGTGAGGTCAAAGATGAAATAGGTAAAATTTAGGAAACATTAGATGGCATGGAAGAAAAGAATAGTATAGATATGGAGTAGTAAGAAGGAAATGAGTCATAAAAGCTCATGATCATGCATGTCATAGATAAATAATTGAATTCAAGACAAAACAAGAATATGAGAGGTTTGTATTAAGGAATAATAGTTGATTTGGAGGAATAAAGGAATGAGAAAGATAATGGAATAAGTTTTCAAGAAGTGTATTCAAGAGGTAAGCTGAATGAAGAGCATAAATAAATTGATGTGGAGAAAGGTAAAATTGAAAAGGAGACCAAAACAAGCATACAAGATCATGGAGCTAGTGAAGAGGCAATTTGGTCACATGACACTCACAAATTGGAAATATGGATTTAGATCTTTAAGATAACTTGTAGAATCATCAAACAAAGGAAAAAGGTGAAAAAAGGATATAATTGAACTTGAAGAGTTAAAGGGGATGATGGAGAGTAATATATAGATGAAAAGGGTTTAATAAAAGTGTAATGCGATCATGAAAATTCATTCATTAAGGTAGTTTGTATTCTTGAGACCCTAAACAAGATTGGATGATTTTAAGCCTTGAGTTGCAACTAGTATCAAGTTAGTGAGTGAGTTATTGATTAAGGAGATGAATGAGTGATGTAATGAGTGGATATGATGAGTGAGAGACTAATGCCTAGTCTAATGATAGTAGATAATGATTTGAAAGTTTTTTTTTGAATATCAAAATACAAGTGAATGTTACGAAACCTAGAGAAGGTCAAAGACTATTGGTGTAGTTTGAAGCTTAAGAATAAAGAAAAACATTATATTGAGAAATTGCCAAGATAAGAGGCAAGAGTAGATGTTTTTGAGGCTTTTCCCATGTACATATGCATCAATATCACTTAAGTGAGGAGGTTTGAACAACCTTCTCAAGGGTGAAAATTTTGATGATAAAAAATAACAAACTAAGAAATAGGAAGAAAATTCAACATTCATTCTTCCACAAGGAACTAAATCACTTTGGAAAGTGAAAGTTAAAAATATAGTAATTAAAGTAGATGAATTTCATCAATTTTCTTCTTCCACTTATCCAAAAATTAACAATGATGTGAATGTTTCTCAGTCCATTGAAAGTTCTTCTACTAGCTTACCCACCTTTGATATAATTAAACATATACATAAAACTGAAATCCAAATGTCTCAAGATGAATATTTGATGTCAAATCCTAGCCAATTAGATAGGTTAGTAGAATTTATAAAATATAAAAATCCCAACACTAAAAATACAAATTTTGAATGGATACTTGCAACCAAACCCTATTATAATACAATAAATTCCATGGTTATTATTTCCAAGACCAAAAAGGTTGAAACCTTTTATATATCTATTTTCCTCAAGGGATGTAAATTAATAAATTTCATCATTGATACTAGAGCATAAAAAAACATTGTCTATTAAAGTTTCCCATGCTCTTAGTTTAACCTACACAAAAACCTTTGGTTGTTGTTATTCTATGGAAGAAAAATATATACTCCTTCTTGGTTAGATAAAATTCACTCAAGTTTCTATAGCCTCTTTTCCTCATAAAAGGATCAATATGAGTATCTCAGTAGCAAACATTCTAGCCACTTATGGCATCTTATTAGGAAGAAATTTTTGTAGAGATCTTGTTGACCAATTTTGAACTCTAAGGTCAAAATGTCAACCCATATAGGAAAAAAATTGATTTTTATGTTTTTCTAACCTAGTTCAAAGTTTTTTCATGTTTTAGTGTCCTTAAGATAGTCTTTATAAGGTCTTATTAGCAAAGTTTAAGGTTTATTTAGAGAAGTTAAGGTAATGTCTTATTTTGGTCTTGTAGTGGTCTAGTCATGTCATGAAGCAATGAGAGTTGGTCAAGAGGTGTCATAAAGTCATTAGTTACTTATTCAATTAATTTCATCCCTTCATCACCTTTCATAAACATTTCATGTTGATTTGGAATGTTTAAGGTTTTTTGTGGACTTTAAGGTAATATTTTATGATTGAAAAGGTTATTTTTGCTAACTCTAATGTGTGTCAAAGCTCAAAAATGCCAAAAAAACATAAAATGCACTTTATAAGGTTATTTTAGGAGTTTTATAATTGTCTTATATGTTAAAAAGTCATAAAATGGTTAGAATCTTGCATTTCAATGCTTGAGAGTTAGTTTTCACTCACTTCTATAGACTTTTGATCTCATATTTAGGTAAAAAACGTTGTAGAGGTTTCCTTTTAGCTTATGTAGGTGAAATCCAAATTTATATTATAGGTACAGGTCTCATGTTTGTAAAATTTTCCTCCTCTTCATTGCTCTCTTCACAAGCTTATAAAGGTAGATTTCAAGTGAATGGTATAGGACATATAGGTTGAGTCAAATCTTGATATTTTAACTAGATTTGATGACCCCTATGGAATCTCGATTAGTATAATTGGTTATTTGATTGAGCTTATTATATTTATGAACAATTGCTAAGGATCTAAAGTGATTTTTAGAGGTTCAAAACCATATAAGCTCATGGTTTCTCCTCAAAATGGAAATTTGAATCAAATTAGAAGCATGAGAAAAATTGAGATTGATTTAAAGGTCTAAAAACATTTCACACCTTCATCGACTAGGTTTCATGTGTAAGAGGGCATTTAACAAGAAATCTCTCCTCTTGCTCATTTTGCAAAGGTGGTTATCATGGATTCCTATTTATTACATGGTTTTCAAAAATTTAAGGTATGGAATAAGGTTTCAAACCACACCTCACTCTCTCCAATGATTTATCAATGGTTTTACATGCACATCCTAACACCATTATCTCCAAGCAATATCTAATATTTTTTCATTTTGAAGACTATGTGTGGAGATTGTTTGCATAAAGTGATTTGAAGTATCTTGTTATACATTTTCAAGGATATTTAAGGGACTTAACCTCATAATATAAGTTAGAAGGTACTGGATATGAGTTCTCATAACTCAAAAAATCATTTTTGCACTATTTGATAGCCTAAAGCATATATAATGTAGACCTGTAGGCCAACATTTTAAGATAATCTTTATTAGATATGAATCAAGTTTGGAGTTGAAAGCTTTAAATAGGATTTTATTTCAATGTAATCACATTTGAATATTTTTAATAAAAATGAGGAAGCATGGCTTCAAGACTTAATCATAAACACATTGTTAGTCATCACCTAAAGTAGAATGTTAGTTTGAGTAGTGTGAAGTCTTCTAAGAACATTGAAAATAATATGCATGCTTAAATTAAAGAAAATATATGAAATAGTAAACAAAATAACAAAGTTAATAGAGTGAAGGTATACCTTTAAAATTTTCTCAAGACACCTAATACACAGCTACAGGCTAACCTATTCACCTACAAGCAAGACATTTGATAGAGTGGGTATGTTTTGAAGATGTGACTTCTTAAAGAAGTCATAAAGGTATATAAAAAAGTTTATAAAATTATAATAAAGTGATAAATATTATTTAACATAATAAGATGACCAAGAATGACTCTCTAAAACCTACATATATAGTCCATTGACACATACAAGCTTAGATAGAGTATGTGAGAGAGCTTACAAGGTCATAAAGTGATAGCATGTTTCAAAAGAGGTTTATAAAGTTTATGAAGTGTTAAATAAGTTCTAAAAATCATGTAAAATACTTGGGTTACTCATTTAATTACATAGAATATTAAACTCCATACATAGTCATGGCATAAGGTAGAATATGAAGGTTTGTGAAGATGTGAAGTATTTGATGTAGAATAATGAGGTGTAAATTTGATGTAAATATTGAAACATAAAATTATTTTTTATGAAAATAATAGCCTAATAAAATTATTATAGAAGCTAACCAAAAAAAAATTTATAATCCCTACAAACATAGTTGGTTTGGTGTATATAGGTCTGCCTAGTCAAAGTTGGGGTGTCTACTTGGTTTGAGGCTCAATAAGTCTCTGGGGATTTAAAAAAATAAATTTTAATGACTATATAAGTATATAATGACATTCAAACATGATTATTAAGACTAATATAAATGATTTTAAAGTTTTAGGAACTTGTTTAGGCATGGTAAGCTTAAACATGTACACACATGTCTAGGTGCCTCAAAATGGTGAAGAGTTGGCATGTTGAGCATGATAAAATAAAATTATGAAGATAAGGAGATGTTAATATATTATAATGGGAATTGTATGAAGTTTAAAACCCTATAATAGTGAGAAAAGGGTCCTATATAGGCTATTAGTGTCACTTACAATGGCTATTTTAAGAACCCTATGTATGAGCTAAGGATAATCAAAGTATGTCTAGAGGATAAGTATAAAATATAATCACATGAATAAATTGTAAAATTGTGTATTATAACTCATTTAGGTATCTAAATTCTAAATAAACACTATGAATCCCTTTCACTCATTTTCTCACATCTAAACTTCATAAATGCACACTCAACCACTTGAGAGAATCTCAAAGTTTGAATAGATGTTTCTTGATAATTTTCATGGTATAAAATTGTGGTTGGAGGTGTTATAGGGATATATCCACTTATAAATTATGGAATTATGAGATACAAAGAGGATATGTTCTTTTTGAGTAATCTTTAAGAATTAAACATTTCATAAACCTTCCTAGAGCCCTCCAAGTGACCTAATATGAGAAATTGACATTTAAATGGACTATAATGTATTATTTAAACCTTGAAATTAATTTAGTGACGCTAATTACTCTCTTAAGAACCTAATAAAGTTACTATTTTTATATGTGAAGGTACAAAGATGTATAAAATAGGCATAAAATCACAGTTGTAAGCTTATTTGTGAAGGTGTAGAGTAGGGAGTGGCTTCTAAACCAAGTGTAGTGGTCTATAAAGAATTTATAAGGGTTATAATTTTTTTTAAATACCTATGAAAGTATCTCAAAATGATACACAAGATTTGTAAGTTGTCAAGTGGGTCAAGAATAGAAGAATGCACTATTTTTCTAGCCAAAAGGCCTATATGCAGGCCTATAAGACACTTCAAGAGACCTTTACTCAGTGGATTGAGTTTATTAAGGATTTTTTAAACATAAAAACTCATTCCAATATTTATAACCTTAAAATTACTTGGAAAAACATTCAAACTATCTCTCATGCCTGCCAAATCCCCAGACTAAGGTCTTTTACCATTACATGGTTGACCCATCCATACAGGCTCTAAAGAGATGAAGATTGACATGGATCATTGTATTGGCATGGGTAAAGTAATCAATAAATTCCTAGAAGTTTCACATGTGTGGGAGTAATTTTTTTCCCAAAAGTCAGTTTCTATGCAAAGAGGCCTAACTAAGGAGAGAAAATGCCAAATAAAGGAGACATCCACTCATTAAAGAAAATAAATTTGGCATGGAAATGTAAAAGCATACTTTTTCCTCAAATATTTGCTCAATTTTACACATTTTCAAGGCTATAAGGAATGAATCCAAATGATAGATTTTGGTGCAAAATGAATTATTAGGGGTAATTTGAGAAATCAATATGAGTTTTTACAAGTATTATATGATATTAATATGAATTTCATGGAGATAAAATGCATTGGATAAAATTAACTCAAGTTTTGACACTTGTAAGCAAGACTGGCCTAGTGAGAAAAGAGGTTTCAAGACACCTAAGGAAATGGATTATGATTACCACTGAGATGTCGATTGGGAGAGATTATAAAACTAATGAAAAGTGTCAAGAATAGATATGGAATGTAACTCAACATGGCCTGATGGTCAAGAGTGCCATTTGTCCATTCACGAGCTAAGACAAAGGGTAATTTTGAAGAGCAAATCATGGTGTCATGTAAGGTTTACGACTTTCATCCACTTAGAGAAGAAGAGAATATTAAAGAGATAAAAACCTATCCTTTAAGACCTGATAGGATAGTTTAATAAATCTTTATTTATTATAACTCTTCATCAAGCACTTTTCTTCCTCTCTCATATGCCCTTATCTCTTATTTTTTCACATTTATCCATATATTTAGCCTTGCTTGACTATGTTTGTATCCCCACCTAGGTATGAAAAATTACTTCTCATTTTAAATCCTTTGATTAATGTGAAAATTCTAGTTTAAACTCTTTTATTAACTAGTTTCAATATGTACACTTGACTAGTTGATCTTGAAAAGTCATATCCTTAATTCTTTGGCATGTTTTTCCTTTCTTGCATTCATGTTAAGTTTGGAATCATTTTTTCAATTCTTTTAAAGTGTTTATGTGAGGTTTGAAGTTTGATTGATTACCCTATTCATTAGTGTCATTCTATGACCTTTTGACTAATCCTCCTAGCCCAAAATCTTCATACAAGCTTCATGAGAAATATTGATGTAGAGAGGTAAATTTGTATTAGTGTTTATTATAGTTTAGTCTCATGTTTGAAGTGAATTTGTAGCTTGTTATTAGTGGTCAAATTATATTTGGTGCATCTACCCAATTATAATAGCTTTCTCTCCCTTTTCCTAGTAAGTGGTAGATTAATGTGAGCCTAAGTGATTCATCAAGGGCAACTATCCCTTTAACCTAGAAATTCACCTCTCTAATAGGTCACCCACAAAATTAAGGTATTTCCATGTCATTAAAAATTTATAAGTTTTGAAATACCTTACAAAGGGTGAAAATTTAGTTGATAAAAGTTTTGGAATGCCTAGTAGGACTAAGGTCCAAAGTAGTGGAAGTATTGTTGGTGTTGTTCTTCTACATAGTAACCTTTGGATGCATTCAAAACATCAATGGTGAATCTATGCATAATTAGTTGGTTCTAATAACCTAGTCACTTGTTTAAATTAAGTTATATCTTCCATTGATTTTCTTGATGAGGTTTTTATGGTTGAGTTTGATGTTGAGTTCAATTATGGTTGTTATGGTATTCCCTATCAACCCTATGATGATCCTTATCATCCTCACTATGATCCATATCAGTATTATAATCCTTAATAACCTTGTCATGAGTCAAATAAATATTATGATTAGCCTATATTACTTTTACATGATTATTATGTTTCATATGATTACCCTTCTCAAGTTTAGGATGTCCTTATTGTTGTTCCCAGAATCAGCTACGCTCATTTTTGGAATAACCCCTATGAAACATGTCTGTTTCATGTTTTTATCTCTAAGTTAATCTTTCAAGGCAAGTTTTTCTTGATCTCACATTTTGTCAACTTTCATCATTAAAATTTCATTATGTTTCCTTGTTATGATTCCTCAAAGAACATGAAAACTGTTAAGATTTTGATGTGATCAGATGACAAAATTTTTCATTGATTTCGGGAGTGTTTTCTTGAGTTTACATGTAAGGGCATAAAATTTTACCACCACTACATGTGTTGTTTTTTAGTTTCCAATACAAAGGCATAAATTTCACTACCCTTGCATCCTTCATTTAGGAGTGGATAAATTCACCACCCTTGCATCTTTTCATTTGTTTCATGTAGGAGTGGCAAATTTTGCTACCCCTACATCCCTCTTCTAACCTCACATGTAGAGGCAAAAAAATTTCCCACCCCTGCATGATTTTATTTTTCACACGTAGAATTTATGGCCATGTGAAATGAGTAGTTGGGGTCAATTTTCATCCAACTTAACCCCTTTCCCACCTCTTTTCATCCCATTCCTCTTTGTTTCCCCCTCCTTCTTGTGTCTAGATGATTGAGAGAGCAAGTGGAATCAAGTTTTCATCAGATTCAAGTGTTGTATCATGATTTTTAGGTAGGTTTTTGCATTTTTATCTTCTTATTTTATTTTTTTTTAATTCTTTTTTCATGGTTTTTTTCCTTTTTTCCTTTCTAGTCTAGGTTTTCTAGTGTTTTGTCTTCCCTTTTCTCATTTTTTCCTTAAACCCTCTTCCACTTCTTCCTACTCATCAGCCATTTAACCTATGTAATGGTAGTGAATTTATCTGCCCTTACATGTGGCCATCAAAATTAGTATAAAGGTGGTGAATTTTTCTGCCCTTATTAATCCCTTGCCAACCTATGCAAGGGTGGCAATTTTCACCGCCCTTACATGTAAACTACCAACTTGTGCATCGACAGTGAAATTCAACACCAACTCAAAACCCATGACTTCCCAACTAGTGTATAGGAAGTGAAATTTGTTGCGCATACACATCTATCCTTCACAATGTGCAAGGGTAGCGATTTTCACCACCCATGCATAGGACCTCCCTCCACATTCAAGGGCAGCAATTTTTGCCACCCCTACATGTTTTCTCTCCAAAAAACTAACTTTGAGAAAAAATTCACTTTTCTCGAGCCTACTTCCCTTTCACTTACCAACCTACTCATGCCTTAGCCCTTCCAAGTGCATTTCCCTAGTCATGATCATCCAACATGCAATTTTCCTAGATTGCTAATATTTCCCCTAATCACACAATCATGATTCTTATTGTAGTTTCTCTTCAAGATCCTTCTTCATCAATATACTTTTGACAAAGTGTAATGATCCAATATATGCAATATATTTAGAAATACCCTTAAGGTAGGGAAACACCATATAATACTCCTTTAGGAAGGA
Organism: Torreya grandis; assembly: GCA_037957365.1. Lineage (NCBI taxonomy): Eukaryota > Viridiplantae > Streptophyta > Pinopsida > Cupressales > Taxaceae > Torreya > Torreya grandis. The sequence continues at coordinate 1,474,725 of JARHVA010004118.1, forward strand.
ATAACTCCATAATGTCTTTTCGAGGGGACAACCTCCAATATCCGCTTACAATAGAAGACTCAATGCTTACTTGATATCTTTACCATGATATTCAAATTCTATATATATACATCTATCTAACCCATGGATGGGTAACCTCCTAATCCAATGTATGCTAACCATTACCCAATGTACTACTTCCACAAGTTACTCTATTACCCTAATATATTGTACCCATATAACTAATTAAGGGGATGTGTGCCACATGTTGGCATCTCCATAAACCCATATATCATATCCCTAGGTATATAGCATTCCTTCCCTCCTTGACATGTTTCATCCCCAAAACATAGGAAGAAACTAAATAATGAGTGTGCTTCAAATCATTGCACACTTGTCTCCAATCTCAATCATCTAGCCATCCATAAGTGATCTTGGTAGGTGATAGCTCTCCAAGCTTATTTCCAAATTTGATTGTGCTCCTCTGATTTCATTCATGATCATAATTATATTGCTTTGGTGTCCAAGCATAATTATTCCTCTTTTTATTCCATGTACCATATTCCATTGTGCTACTCTGACTCCAACCATGACCATAGTAGGTATTCTTCCATGCATAGTCATAGTGTTGTCTCCATTCATTTTATGTAACATAGTATTTTTTCTTTGGATTCCATGCATATCCATAATGATTGGAAATTTTATTTCCTATATAGACAAAATGATTGTTGTTATGACACTTCCTCACCTGGTTCCATGATTGTTTCCTCTCATGATGATGTGGGTGTCTATATACGTCAACCTTTTCCAATACTTTGACCTTATCTACCTTTGCTTCTACCTCTTCCACATTTTCCTTCTTTGTCTCTTGAGTAGATGAATTATTCATTTGTAGTGTGTCTTTATCTATATCATCTGAATCTTCATCATGATCTTGATCACCTATTTCAATCTCATCCTTATGATCTACCTGGATTGTTATTGGTGCCTTTTTCACTATTATATCCTGTAAAGTGATCTTATTTTTCTTATACAAAAACTTCATGAAATTTTTCTAAACATTGATATTCATTGTTCCCAAAGTCTCTAACCATGGATATCCAAAAACTATATCCATATCATCCATATCCAAAGCATAAAAATCTAAATGCAAAACATATTTTTCCATAATGATCTTTAGATCTTTAAACATTGAAATATTCTTACCATCTACTTGAACCTCCTTGATACTATTTGCTTGAACATGTAGATGCTTAGCCACATTCATGTTAATGAAGTTAGACTTGTTGGTAGGGTTTATGGACACAACTACCTTCTTCTTTTGAATGTATCCATGAAATTGAAAAATTGACTCAGATTTCTTTGGAGCCAAATTATTTGAACCATTTTTATTCTTCTTCTTCTTCTTCTTTTTCTATTGCTTCTTCTACTTCTTCTTCTTGTTCTTCTACTGATTCTTCTATTTCTTCTTCTTCTTCTACTGATTCTTCTTTTTTTGCTTCTTGTTTTATAGCCCATCGATCTAAAAAAATTTGTTCCATTTCTTTCCATGAAGAAAACCTTTCTATACAGCTCAACTGATCAAACCAATCTAGTGCAGGCCCAGACAAAAAAGGAGTTAATCGTCTTTGCCCAGATTTTTTTGTAAAATGATTCTCTAAAAGGAGCCACCATTCTCTAACATCAATATCATCTTCCCCTAAAAATATTTACAACTCCATGATCCATAAAAAAATTAAGGTTCATGAAACCCTAAAATGTCAAAATTGATCCATAAAATCACAAAAGATCACTCCAAACAACTCTAAAAATTCTGAATTTTTGACTATACTTTTCTTATATCTGCTTACATCTCTAGAAAAAAATTTGAATAAAAATTCCATATATTATGGAAGATATAGTGAAATTATTATAAACCCTAAAATATCAATAACTCCCTTAAAACGAATCAAAAAATCTCTATGTTTTTAATGTGACTTATTTGAAATATTATCCATATCCAATAAAACATTTGTGAAAAAATTCTCAACCAATCAAAAGTTATTGATGATTCAAAAAAAATTAGGGTTTCGCTCCACAAATTGCCCAAATCGAAGCTTTGATACCACTTGTAATGATCCAATATATGCAATATATTCAAAAATTCCCTTAAGGTAGGGAAACACCATATAATACTCCTTTAGGAAGGAATAACTCCATAATGTCTCTTCGAGGGGACAACCTCCAATATCCTCTTACAATAGAAGACTCAATGCTTACTTGATATCTTTACCATGATATTCATCTTCTATATATATACATCTATCTAACCCATGGATGGGTAACCTCCTAATCCAATGTAGGCTGACCATTACCCAATGTACTACTTCCACAAGTTACTTTATTACCCTAATATATTATACCCATATAACTAAGGGGATGTGTGCCACATGTTGGCATCTCCATCAACCCATATATCATATCCCTAGGTATATAACACAAAGGCTCATCCCAATAACTGAGGTTTCTCCAAATAAGTTGAAGACAATGAAGTACCAGTATCAAGGTGTTTTTTAGTCACCTCAGTTGTTTCTAACATCAATGACATTAGGGATTCAGAGATCAGGCATATACATATGGTTGAGTTTGTAAAAAGAACTTAAGCAAACAATCCTAGCTCTAAAATGAAGAGGATAATTTAGAGCAATATTCATCTAGTCTCCTCTTTTCCTATGGTGGCTCATCACATGGAGTTCATTCTCGAGTGCACCCAATTCTACAACAAAGATACTAGGGTTGTGGTAGATGCTAGTGGTAACATAGTGATTAGACTAGACCCTGAGTTCATTGATAAAATGTTCATGTGCCCTCTCGCTACTGATGTGTTAAAGCTTGAATTCATTAAAGCACAAAAGGAATATGATAAAGATTCTAAGAAATCAAAAAAAGTAATTAATAATAGATGGCTAAAAACTCCCAGAGCAAACTTGTCTAGACGGCCACAGAACTTTTCAAGGAGTGATTTTATAGAAGAGGTTGGTGACTTGATTACTCTTCTTAGTAGAGTATGAGGTTTAATTTCTTCCTCTCAATTTTATGAATATATGTATCCCTTCATTAAACTAATTCTCTAGGGTAAACAAGTCATGTTTTGGGGAGAAAAAATCAGCAATGCTCTGCATGAGCAATTGACAAAGGTATCCACTACCTTTAGATTTTATAAGACTTCATACCTGGTATATATTATAGCATCCATGAGAACCTTCCCAGGTTTAATATCAAAGGGAGATAGGAGAACAACCCCGATATATCAATATTACCCTCAACTAATATTGAAGGGTTCTATCCATCATTTTAGAAGGGTAAATGATACTTTTTTTTGCAGTATTTTTGTGTCTCTTCAACCCCTAATTAGAGTAGAAAAGAGTGTCAGATGAAGCCTAGACTATTGTGAATGACTTTGGTTATATGTTCTTACAATTATCTACCTTTTTTTATCTATAGGTTGGCTTTTTCCAAGGCTATCCCTATATGCTCCCAAGATTCCCCTCAGATAAATTGGTCTTGATGGAGCTATGCAGGCAAATTATTATCATGCACAATAAGTAGATGGAACTCAAGAAACCTAGTTTCAAGTTCCCAATTGAAATTGGTAGAATCTTAGTATTGACTGTTGTAAAATCTAGAGCAATGGAGACTGAAATGCAACTTGTAACCATGAAGCATTTTAAAAGGAGACCAAATTTTGACTATAGAGGTGTAAAGGACATGATCAGGAAGAAGACCCAGTTCCATGTGCCTATGATTGAAGACATTTGGATCAATTTGAGGATAATGGAAGATATAAGAAAAATGGACTATAGTAGACTATCTCTTAAATAAATAGAATATTTGGGGCTCACTGATATCCCTACAAATCTAGTAGATGATAGAGATCTAATCAATAATAGATATCATGCTAAACAAGTTGCCAGTGCTCCTCTTCTCCTGATCTAATGGTCTCAGAAAGAGTTGACCTCCTTGAGGATGAGATTCAAACCAATATTGGCAAACACTAATGATTGGTTAGCAAATAAGGGGATCACTTTGAAAGAATTTATTACAAGGTCAGAGGCTGAATTTCAAGAAGAGACAAGGAGGGGAGCAAAAAATAGAGCAAAGAATAAAAGTGATGTTCCTTCTCCTTCTAGGCCCCATAAGCTTAGGATCATTTTTGTAATGAAGAAATAAAAATTTGTAAAAAAAGAGTCGAGAACAAAAAATATGGAGGTTGAGAATCAAAGCACTAAAGAACCAATAACAAGACAAATGGAAACTGATGATAGGCCTACAAGTCAACAGGAGACACAAGCTCTGTCTCTGTGAGAGGGTGTGCAACCAGACAGGAATTTCTTCTTCTCTACCCCACTCACTTGGTGTAACTCCTTCACCTATTTCTCCAATTAGTATTCCCTCTTCTAGAGCCACCTCTCCTAGAATTATTTTTGGTGACCCTCAAAGCACTTCTAGAGATGTTCTAAATTCATCAGGATCCATCCCCAGTTTGTCATCTCCATATTTTAACTTTAGAGATAGTTCTACCCTCAACCATTTAGTAGCAGGTGTGGTTTTAACTGATATTACGCCCATTCTTTCCACCAGTAATGCAGGTGCTACCCTAGTGATGCCAACTATAGGGACTGTTGCTAATGTAAGTGTTTCTGCTCTCCCACCTTGATTGTCAACTTAAACACCCAAAAGGAAAAAACAAGCCATCTCTCCTGATGACTTTGACTTCAGTAAAATGGCATCGGTAAGAGCTAAGACTCCCAAAAAGCTGAAGATTCTTTCAAAGATGATTAGAGATAAGGGGCACAAATTTCTAGAAATAGCTAAACCTCCATAAGATGTAACTCTTGAAAATTTTGATATAAACAACTACTCTATCTCTCAAGTTGAGTTAGGGAATATAAGTCATGAAGGTGCCAAGAGTGATTTGCAATTAGCAATGGATATTATGGTTTAGAAATTTGATAGGGAAAGAGAAATGAAGTACCATTATAAGGCAAGGGTGGAAGAATTGACTGTAATGATAAGAATAATCACTCTCTCTCTAGAAGTTGTAACTCTAAAAGCTATCTCCATACATGATTCCATGATCCAAAAAGTAGAAAGAACGTATCTCAAGGGCAAAGTGCTTGAGGATTACTTAGACAAGATGCATGCACAGGGGATTTCCTTGCTTACAAAATTGTCTGAGAAAATGGGTAAGATGAAGAAAATGAGAGCCAAACTAGATGAGCTTATCAATATCATTTCTTAGGATATTGAAAGCACATATAAATATCTTGGCCAATGGACAGATATGAAGAAGCTGAAAATATGCACTCTAATATCAATTGGCATCATCACTGATAGAGACTCATATATTGAAACTAAAGAAGCATTAATATAAGGAATTCAGGTCCTTAAGGAATTAATTAGTGACCTCAAATATTCTAGAGACCTTAGTGAACAAAGTGATATCATTTTGTTACATAAATTGGAGGAGCTACCTTGTAAACTTGTCACACAGGACAACTAGTTCATTTCAGCAAAAGAAATGATTCAAGAATTTGAAGGTATGTTCCACAAGGAATTTCAAGAGAAAGCATTTTTAGTATCTTTTGTGGATAACATCCTAGATAATTAGTTGAATCTAGATAATCTAAGAACTAGGTTAACTAGTCATGCGAAATCAATCATAGCAGTGAGAGATGCCACATTCAGGGCTAAGGGGGTCTTCAAAAATACTATTGCCCCAGACAGTATTAGGATTTAGGTGGCTATCACCATGTACCATGCTCATATAAGGAAGGATGGAGCTACAAATTGAATCAACTTTCCATTGGTTTAATTTCTATTTTTTCAAATGCAGTTTGTAATTGACTTGGGACATTTGCACATGTACTTTTATCATGTGTAATTACATGTATAATTACATGTACAAATCTAGAAAAGTCCCAAAGTCAACAAAGACTCTCATATTTGACTAGGTTATAATATTTAAATATTTTCTCAATTCTTAAGGCTTCTCTTTATATATAGAGGGAGCCTCTTTTGTAATGCATGGATCTTTTGATAATTGAGAGCAAAAACTCTGCCCAAACTGAGATGCTTCCTGAGACTTTGAGCTTGGATTGTAAATCATATTTTCTTGAATGAATGAGAAAGTAGGTTACTTTTAGACTTTGTGTTGAAATAATTTGTGTTATTTAGGAGATCGTTCTTATGTCATTTTTCCTAATAATCTCTCATCTATTCAATTAAACAAACAAAGTGTGTGGAAATTATCTAAAGATGTTCTGAAGTTAATTATGAAGACTTTGTACTGCTATAATTAACTTTAGTTCATGTTTCTCCTATTTTATTGAGAAGGAAATTAGAAAGGCTTTGAACTAATTTTATCCTTTTAGATCTTATATTTTGTTGTAGTTTATGGTGGAGACTTTGAGCTGCACTTCACTCTACTATTACGTATGTTCTAAATCAGTAAGGGGAGCAACGAAAGACTTTGTGCTTTTATGGGTTTGTCATGGATCTAGTTACTATCCGAGAAGATTTTCTACCATTTATTGAACATCATTTCTAAAAGAAGAGAAATGCTTTTAGTCATTAACTAGGATTTCTCTTTTACCTTGTAAACATCATCTCTAAAAAAGAGAGAAGAATGGTGTAATCTCACCCCTAAATTTATTTTTAGTTCATATTAATATATACATAGTTTATAGGGAACCTCCCCTTGATGAGAGGAGAGATTTATCTCACTATGATGTGGTAAACCCACACTTTTTGTCATATAAATCTCCTTGTACTATGGTCGATATACCCATTTTGCCGTCGGTTACTTGACGACAAAATATTCACCCAACAGCTTTTGGTGACTCTGCTAGGGAAGTTACGTGCAGTCTGAAGCCTCAAGATTTAGATTGAAGTAGTTCCTATCCTTATCTATTTCCATTTTATATCAATTTTCATTATCCATTTCTATTATATCCATTTCCATTATATAGCCTTATCCATACTTTGGTAGCTCCACACTCTGCTAGAGACATGAACGTGCACTTTGAAGCCTCAAGCTTCAAATTAAATCATTTCCAATCCTTGTTTAGTTTTTCACTCTAGCAAATATACCATACATGTGAAGCCATAGAGATCAAGGTATTGTTGATCTTCTATTCGAGTTAGTGTGGCAAAATAGTTTTGAGATCTCTCCTCTGACATCTCATCTCCAACATGCAAGGAGCTTTCCTTTTACCAATGTCAGATCTCCTATACCAAATGAAGCTTTTATTCTTAGTGCTAGTAGAGTTTTGTTTGTACTTACCCCACCAAGATTTTTTATCCCTCCCTTCAATCATCATATCATGGCAGCCTAAGGTCCTTGGGGTAACTCCTTTGGTCCTCTCAATCTAGCCCCACCTTTACATGAACTACATCGTAGTTTGAGAAAGAATTTCCCCAAATTCTATGGCAATGGGAAGGTTCATCCTGATGAGCATATTAATGCCTTCTCCATAACATGTGGTGTGATAAGTATGGAATATGAAAATATAGTGGTGAGACTATTTGTAGAAACTTTGCAAGGCACTACTGCTGACTGGTTTTATCACCTTCAAGCTCAAACTATAACTGACTGGAATACGCTCAAGGCCAAGTTTGAGGCCAGGTTCAAACCTGATGAAGATACACATGGCTTGTTAGCTAAGCTTATGAAAATGAAAAAGGAACCTCATGAACCTATGTGAGAATTCATTGCTAAGCTTGATAAGCTAAGAAATTGAATTCCTACAATCGCTCAGCCTACATCGGAGAACCTTAAGTGATTTTTCATCAACTCACAACTTCCTAAAGTAAGTTTTATGTTGAGGTGGGCCAGTCCTATGGATTTTTCTATAGCTCAAAATTTGGCTACCGAGGTAGAAGATGATCTTATCTTGGTAGGCAAGATCAGAAAAGATTCCAATAAAAATAAATTTTCTTCATCTCTTAAAAATTCTTCCACGAGCACCATAGATCCTATGGTGTAAAAGTTGACAAATTAACTGCTAGCCTTGAAAAGACAAATGGCCTAAGGTATGTCTACTCCTCCTTATTGGGATATACCAAGGAGGACATTTCATAACTAGTCATATCAAGGAAATGCTACTAGAAATCAAGGGTAACCAAATTATCTACCTCCCCCACAAGAGAAACTTTTCATTGAAGCGGCACTAGCCAACTCAGTAGTTGGTTACCTTGAAGCTAAACATGATTTCTCAATCCAACCTAATTTGGACCAAGAATATGATGCTAATCTCTTTGCAGAACAAGAAGAAGAATTAGCCGGTGACTCCAATATTGGTTTCCTGGATTATCAAGATGAAGCTAAAAGTAAGGGAGAAGTGTTTGATGGATCATATGCTATTTTTTACTAGGTCCTAGAATCAGTTAGCTCAATAAGCTGATAAAGAAAAAGTAGGATAATAAGCTCAACTAGTAGTTTTGATCGCTAAACAGGGGACTTCACTACCTTTCTAATCAAAGGAGCTGATGACTAATAAAAAAAGTGAGTACCTCAAACCATCCCGTACCTTCTACTTTTATCTCTTAGACTAGTGCCACACCCAATAAAGATCAGGATGATGGGTTTACCCCCTCTGTCTCAAGTTAATTTCAATTATTTGATATAATTTATCATGCCAAAAAAAAAGATCCAAATGACCTAGATTGAGTATTTATGAGCTAATACTGAATAGTTTGATAGGTTGGGTGAATATGTAAAAAATAAAACTGCCCCAATAGGACAAGATTTTCCAAAGGTGTCTCACGATTCCTCCAAGAACAAATCCACCCAGAATAATCTCATTGCTACTCCCCTTGTTGCCCTTGCAAAAATAAAACCTTTCTATGTTTTCCTTTTGATAAATGGTCATAAATTGACTAATTGCATAATAGACTCTGGGGCCTCTAACAATGTTATGCCCCCAAGGTAGCAGATTCTCTTGGCCTTACTTTAACTAAGACTTTTTGGAGATGTTTCTCCATGGAAAACAAGCAAGTCCCACTCTTGGGTCAAATCAAAGATGCCCAATTTGCATTTGTAGCTTTTCTAGAGAAGAGGATCAAAATGACAGTCTTAGTAGTTGATGTTCCAGCCTCTTATGGCATTCTGCTCAGGTGTAATTTTTGTAAGGACGTGGGTCGAGAATTGAATATGGACCTATCTGAAGTAAGGATACCTATTAAATGCATCATGAAAAAATTACTTCCTAAGAAAGAGTCAAAATATATAATCACCCAAACATCAGATCCCAAAGCTCAACTTTTATTTGAATCATCAAGAATGGGTAATTATTTATTAACTACTGAAGATATTTTCACCTCATCAGATGAAAGTCCTTTTAGTGACAATTTAGAAAATTCAGATATAAAGTCAAAACAATTTTTAGAGCAAAGTTCAGACAACAAAGGATCTTTCCTGAAAAATAAAGAGAAGTTTTTGAAAGGATCAAATTTTGATAATGTCTAGATTTTAGAATTTGATGGCAGTTGCTCTTCTACTAGTTCTGGAGCTGGAATTGTCTTGATCTCCCCTCAGGGAGAAATTTTCCCTTATTCATATAAGTTTCCATTCAACAATACTAACAACACCGCCGAGTACGAGTCTTTACTACTTAGGTTGAAATCTACTCATGCTAAAGGTATTAAGATTCTCATGCTCAGGGAGATGCTAAATTGGTGGTTTGTCAAGGAACCTATACCAAACTAAAAATGAAAGATTACAATATTATCACAATCTTGTATGGGATTGTATTGGAAGTTTTGATGCTTTCAATATTTTTGCTATGCTGAGAGAATTTAATGATCACACATATTCATTGGTAGTCTCTACAATCCTCATAGTTCCCCATAAGGATTTTAAAGGGGACAAGTACACTATTGAGCTAGTATTTCAACCAAGTGTAGCCGATAATGCTAGTCATTAGTAGGTGTTTAACAATGACAATCAAATCATTACTTTTCTGGAAAAGATGGACAACTTTGAATATTTTTATTCTAAAGGAAGTGAATCTCCACCACAGGAGCCAGTCCCTAGAGTAAATTCCAAAACTGGAGAAGAGTTCATTCAACTCAAAGGAAATAAAATTCTAAAAGGTTTGGTCTCTCTCTTGAGATTTTTTTATAAGCATGACAGGTATGTCAAGCAATGACAAGTGGATTCAAGTTCCTTCAAGGAATTTGATCAAGGGAATTTGAGTACAACAAAAAACCCCAAGATGGTTAACATTGGGAGTTATTGCACTTCTAACAAAAAGCTCAAATTTTTTACTCTTATTTTCCATTACATTGATGTTTTGCCATATTCTTACGATAATTTGAAATCTCTTAGGCCTAAGGAGATTCAGCATGAAATTCCTCTTAAAGTTGGGTCATTGCCTACAAGTAGAAACAAAGGCAATACAAATCCAAAATATCAGGTACTATCCTTTCTGAGATCTAGAAAATGTTGAATGTAAGGATTATTTTTTCAATCAATCATTCAACCTGGATTACTAACATAGTTCCCGTGAGAAAAAAATGTAGAAATTCGTATCTGTGTTGATTTCAAAAACCTAAATCAATCTTCTTTAAAAGATAACAACCATCTGCCCATTATAGATCAAGTGCTACAAACAGTGACTGGTTCAGAAATGTTATCAATGTTAGATGGTTTTTCTAGGTACAATCAAGTAGAAGTCAATAAATCAGATCAATATAAAATTGCTTTCACTACACCTTAGGGCATTTTTGCATATCACAGAATGCCTTTTAGTTTGATCAATGCTGGTGCTACCTTCCAAATGGAAATGGAACTTGCCTTCAAAGATGAAATGAGGAAGTTTATTATAGTATATCTTGATGACTTGACAATTTTTTCCAAACATTGTCCTGATCACGTGGACCATTTACAACAAGTGCTGGAGTGCTGTCAATAAAATGGTGTCTCTCTTAATCCAAAGAAGTCAATTTGGGGTTACAAAAGGTAAACTTCTTGGTCACACTGTATCTTGAGAAGGCATAAAAATTGACTCAGAAAGAAATAAATCTATCCAAAACCTTACTCTTCCTGCTAGTAAGATGGTAGTTCATTCTTTCTTCAAAAAAGTGAATTTTCTATGAAGATTCATTTCAACATTCACAGAGAAGACTCACCACATTGTTGACATGATGAAGGGCAAAGCCACTTTCTGATGGACCACAAAAGGCAAGTTAACATTTGGAGACATCAAAAAAGTGATTGCCTGTGCACCAATTTTGGTTTGTCTAGATTATACCAAAGAATTTATAATATATAGCTATACTTCTGAGCATACACTTTCAGCTATTTTAGTTCAACAAAACAAAGAAGGTGTGGAATCTCCCATATCATTTATGATTTGTCCTCTCAAAGCTCATGAACTAAATTATTCAAATATAGAGAAGCATGCTTTTGCCATAGTCGAGGTGGTAAAGCATTTTAGATTTTATATTTTGAATTCACATACTATTGTTCTAGTGCTTGATACAATAGTGAAGTCCATTCTAACTCAATAGGAGTTTGGTATTAAAAGGGATAATTTGATTGCTAAGATTTAGGAGTTTGATCTTGATATCAAACCTACCAAGCTTGTGTAGGAAAAGGGGCTCTATCAGTTGATTTTTGATAATATCCTCAAGGAAATAAAAAATGAAGAAATAAAGGTTGAAGACGTGCCTGTGGTTCTCTTCATTACTACTGCTAATGAGTGGTATTCTAATATCACTCATTTTATTACCTATGGTGAGTGTCCCACCCATCTATCTTACAAAGAGAAAAGGAATGATAAGTTAAAGGCTACTAACTATGTCTTTTGGGATAATTGTTTGTACAAGAGAAGCCTTGATGGGGTATTTCTTCGTTGCATCGATAAAGCATAACATGGTAAAATTTTAGAGTCTTTCCATAATTTAGCTTGTGGAGGATATTTTTCTGCATTGGTTATAGCTCATAAGATTTTATGAGTGAGGTACTATTGGCCTACACTATTTCAAGACATGTATAAATGGGTACAAAGGTGTGAATTGTGTCAACAGTTCATCAAGAAACCTAAATTGGCCATGTTACCCCTCAAGCCAGTGGTGATTGAATAACCTTTTCAACAATGGGGTATTGATTTCATTGGTGTAGTGAACCCATCCTTAAGTGCTAGGCATGACTATGTTCTCATCGTGATGGACTATTTTACCAAATGGGTGGAAGCCATTCCAACTAAGCATGCTACTTCAAAAGTGGTATGTAATTTTATTAGAGAAAATATTATTTCTCGGCTTGGGGTTCTAACTAAGATTATAATAGATAATGTAGCATATTTCTCTTCTCATGAGATTACCCAATTTTAATTTTATTATGAAATTACCCTCTCCCACTCTTTTGATTATTTTCCACAAGGAAATGGCCAAGCAGAATTGAGCAATAAGAATTTGGTTACTATTATCAAGAGACTGGTAGATGATAATCAGAGGACTTGGCATAAAGCATTGTTTAACACTTTATGGGCAGATAAGATTACACCCAAGAGGGTAATAGGCATGTCACCATTCTAGATTTTGTATGGTTTGAATGTAGAGATACCACTCACCTTGGAACTAACAACACTAAGGTTGGAAAAGGGAATCAAAGATTTAACCTTAAAAAATTATAATGATAAAAGGATCATGTGCCTAACTAAATTAGATGAGCAATGAACCATGGTAATGGACTGGATTACTACACATCAAAATTAAGTGAAGAAACTCTTTGATAAGAGGGCAAGGATTCATGATTTTTAGATTGGAGATCAAGTCTTGTTATGGGACAAGAGGAGAGAACCAAAAGGAATGCACGACAAATTTGATTCTTTGTGGAGAGGTCCATTTACCATTTGTCAAGTTTATGGCAAAAATAGCTTCTTGCTAGAAATCAAATGGAACACCATTCTCACTACCTCACAGTGGGCGACATCTGAAACACTTCAATCTTTGAAGTATTAGATGAGTACACTTGTACATTTGTATAGTTTTTACATAATTTATTTTCTTTTGGTTTTTCATGTATTTTATTTTATTAGCTTGACTCTGTAGCCAAATGGCTTGGATGAAGGCACTTAGAGACTAGTTTCTACTCCCATTAATTGTTTCAAGTTTAGATCAATGGAAGTTTCCCAACAGAAGCCAACTATTTTTCCCAAAATTAGCTACACTCATTTTCGGAACAACCCTTATGAAACTTGTCTATTTCATGTTTTTCTCTTTAAGTTCATCTTTCAAGGCAAGTTTTTCTTGATCTTGCATTTGGTCAACTGGCATCGTTAAAATTTCATGATGTTACCTTGTTGTGATTCCTCAAAAAATGTGAAAATTGTTATGATTTTGATGTGATTAGATGACAAATTTTTTTATTGATTTCGGGAGTGTTTTCTTGAGTTTACATGTAAGGGTGGCAAATTTTTCTGCCACTACATGTATTATTTTTTAGTTTTTGGTGAAAAGGTGGTAATTTTTTTTGCCCTTGCATCCTTCATGTAAGAGTGGCTAAATTCACCACCCTTGCATCTTTTCATTCATTTCATACAGGTGCATTAAATTTTTCCACCCCTGCATCCCTCTTCTAACCTCACATGCAAAGGCAGCAAAATTTTCCACCCCTACATGATCTTAGTTTTCATGCATGGCATTTATGGCCACGTGCACCAAGTAGTTGGGGCTAGTTTTTGCACCATTTTACCCATTTTTCACATCTTTTCAACCCATTCCTCTGTGTTTCCCCCTCCTTCTTGCATCTGGATGATCGAGCGAGCAAGTGAAATCGAGTTTTCATCAAATTCAAGCATTGTATCACAATTTTCTATGTAGGTTTTCACATTTTTATCTTCTTGTTTTGGTTTTTGTTTTGTTTTTATTTTTATTCTTTTATTCATGGTTGTTTTTTCTTTTTTCCTTTCTAGTCTAGGTTTTCTAGTGTTTTGTCTTCCCTTTTCTCCTTTTTTCCCTGAAGAGGCCATCTAAGTGGAGTAAACCCTCTTCCACTTCTTCCTACTTGTAGGCCATTTAACCTATGTAATGGTAGTGAATTTTTCCACCCTTACATGTGGCTATCAAAACTAGTGTAAAGGCAGCAAATTTCACTACCCTTACTAATCCCTTGCCAACCCATGGAAGGGTGGTGAATTTTTCCACCCTTACACATAAACTACCAACCTATGCATCGACAACAAAATTTGCCACTATTGTAAAACTCTTGACTTCCCAACTAGTGTATAGCTAGTGAAATTCACTACCCATGCACATCTATCCTTCCCAATGTGTAAGGGTAGTGATTTTCACTACCCATGCATAGGACCCCCCTCCACATGCAAGGGCATAAATTTTTGCCACCCTTGCATGTTTTCTCTCCAAAAACCTAACTTTGAGAAAAATTTCATTTTTCTCATTTTTATTGAGCCTGCTTCCCTTTCACTTACCAATATACTCATGCCTTAGCCCTTTCAAGCATATTTCCCTGGTCATGATCATCCAATGTGTAATTTTCCCAAATTGCCAATATTTCCCCTAATTGTGTGATCATGATTCTTATTGTAGTTTCTCTTCAAGATCCTTCTTCATCAATATACTTTTGACAAAGGCTCATCCCAATGATTGAGGTTTCTCCAAAAAAGTCAAAGATAATGAAGTACCAGTTTCAAGGTGTTTTTTAAGTCACCTCAATTACTTCTAATGTCGATGACATTAGGCATACAGAGATCGAGCACATAGATATGGCCAAGTTTGTAGAAAGAACCAAAGCAAACAATCCTAGCTCTAAAATGAAGAGGATAATTGAGATCAATATTCATCTGGTCTCCTCTTTTCTTGTGGTATCTCATCACATTAAGTTCATTCTCCAGTGTGCCCAATTCTAAAACAAAGATACTAGGGCTATGGTAGATGTTAGTGGTAACATAGTAATTATACTAGACCCTGAGTTCATTGACAAAGTGTTCATGTGCCCTCCCGCTACTAATGTGTTAAAGTTTGACTTCATTGAAGAGTAAAAGGAATATGATAAAGATCTTGAGAAAGTAAAGAAAGTAATTAATAATAGATGGCTAAAAACTCCTAGAGCAAACTTGTCTAGATGGACACGAAACTTTCCAAGGAGTGATTTTATAGAAGAGGTTGACAACTTGACTACTCTTCTCAGCAAAGTATGAGGTTTACCTTCTTACTCTCAGTTTCACGAATGGATGTATCCCTTCACTGAGATAATTCTCTAGGGCAAACAAAGTCATTTTTTGGGGAGAACAAATCAACAATGCTCTGCATGAGAAATTGACAAAGGTATCCTTTACCTTTAAATTCTATATGAATTCATACATG
This sequence comes from Torreya grandis, assembly GCA_037957365.1. Lineage (NCBI taxonomy): Eukaryota > Viridiplantae > Streptophyta > Pinopsida > Cupressales > Taxaceae > Torreya > Torreya grandis. The sequence goes on from JARHVA010004118.1 coordinate 1,490,076, forward strand.
GTATATATTATAGCATTCATGAGAACCTTCCTAGGTTTAACATTAGAGGGAGACATGAGAACAACCCTGGTATATCAATATTAACCTCAACTAACATTGAAGGGTTCTATCCATCATTTTAGAAGGGTAAATGATGCTTTCTTTGTAGTATTTTTGTATCTCTTCAACCCCCAATAAGAGTATAAAAGAGTGTCAGATGAAGCCTGGATTATTGTGAATGACTTTAGTTGTATGTTCTTGCAGTTCCCCACCTTTTGTTATCTATGGGTTGGCTTTTTCCAAGGCTATCCCTATATTCTCCCAAGATTCCCCTCAGATAAATTAGTCTTGATGGAGCTGTGTAGGAAAATTATTGTCATGGACAATAAGTAGATGGAACTCAAGAAACCCAATTTTAGGTTCCCAATTGAAATTGGTAGATTCTTAGTATTGACTACTGTAAAAGCTAGAGTAATGCAAATCGAAATACAACTTGTAACCATGAAGCATTTTAAAAGGAGACCAAATTTTGACTACAAAGGCATAAAGGACATGATCAGGAGGAAGACCCAATTCCATGAGCCTATGATCAAAGATGTTTGGACCAATTTGAGGACAATAGAAGATATTAGAAAAATGGACTATAGTAGACTATCTCTTCAATAAATAGAATATCTGGGGCTCACTGATATCCCTACAAATATAGTAGATGATGGAGATCTAATAAATAATAGATATCATGCTGAACAAGTCACCAGTACTCCTCTTCCCCTGATCCAATAGTCTCAGAAAGAGTTGACCTATTTGAGGATGAGATTTGAACTAATATTAGCAAACACCAATGATTGGTTAGCAAATAAGGGGATCACTTTGAAAGAATTTATTACAGGTTTAGAGGCTAAATTTCAAGAAGAGACAAGGAGGAGAGTAGAAAATAGAATAAAGAATAAAAGTGATGTTCCTTCTCCTTTTAGGCCCCATAAGCCTAGGATCAATTTTGTAACGAAGAAATCAAAAGTTTTTGAAAAAAGGTTGGGAATAATAGATATGGAGGTTGAGAAGAAAAGCATCAAAGAACCAATAGTAGGACAAATGGAAATTGATGATAGGCCTATAGGTCAACAAGAGATGCAAGCTCTGTCTCTGTGAGAAGGTGTGCATCCAGACATAGGAATTTATTATTCTCTACCCCACTCACTTGGTGCAACTCCTTTGCCTATTTATCTAGTTAGTGTTCCCTCTTTAGAGCTTCCTCTCATTATAAAATTATTTTTAGAGACCCTCAAATCACTTATAGAGATGTTCTATGTTCATCAAGATCCATCCCTAGTTTGTTATCTCCATATTTTAACATCGAAGATAGTTCTACCCTTGACCATTCAGTAGTAGGTGTGGTTTTAATTAATACTATGCCCATTATTTCTACCAGTAGTGTAGGTGCTACCCCAATGACATCAACTATAGGGACTATTGCTAATGTAAGTGCTTTTACTCTCCCACCTTGGTTGTTGACTTACATGATCAAAAGGAAAAAACAAGATATCTCTCCTGATGACTTTGACTTCAGTAAAATGGTGCTAGTAAGAGCTAAGACTCTCAAGAAGCTAAAGATCCTTTCAAAAATAATTGGAGATAAGGGGAAAAAATTTTTGGAAATAGCCAAACCTCCACAGGATGCAACTCTTGAAAATTTTGACATAAGCAGCTACTCTATCTCTCGAGTTGAGTTAGGGAAGATAACTCATGAAGGCACCAAGAGTGATTTGCAATTAACAAAGGATATTATGGTTTAGAAATTTGACAGGGAAAGAGAAATGAAGGATCATTATAAGGCAAGGGTGGAACAATTTACTGCAGTGATAAGAAGAATCACTCTCGCTCCAAAAGTAGTAACTCCAGAAGCTATCTCCATAGATGATCCTGTGATCTAGAAAGTAGAAAGAACTCAAGGGCAAAGTGCTTAAGGATTACTTAGACAAGATGCACACAAAGGGGATTTCCTTGTTTACAAATTTTTTTGAGAAAATGGGTAAGATGAAGAAAATGAGAGCCAAACTAGATGAGCTTATCAATATCATTTCTCAGTATATTAAAATCATAGATAAAAATCTTGGCCAATGGACAGATATGAAGAAGCTGAAAATAGGCACTCTAATATCAATTGGCATCATCACTGATAGAGACTCATATATTGAAACTAAAGAAGAATTAATATATAGAAGTCAAGTGTTTAAGGAATTAATCAATGACCTCAAATCATTTAGAGACCTCAGTGAATAAAATGATATCAGTTTGTTGCATAAATTGGAGGAGCTGCCTTGCAAACTTGCCACATAAGACAACTAGTTCATTTCAGCAGAAGAAATGATTTAGGAATTTGAAGGTATGTTCTGTAGAAAATTTGAAGAGAAAGCATTTTCAATATCCTCTATGGATAACATCCTAGATAATCAGTTGACTCTAGATAATCTAAGAACTAGGTTAACTAGTCATGTAAAATCGATCACAGTAGTGAGAGATGCCACAATCAGGGCTAAGGTGGTCTTCAAAAATAATATTACACTAGACAGTATTGGGATTCAGGTGGCTATCACCATGTACCATGCTCATATAAGGAAGGATGGAGCTACAAATTGAATCAACTTTTTGTTGGTTTAATTTCTATTTTTCTAAATGCACTTTGTAATTAACTTGGGACATTTTCACATGTACTTTTATCATGTGTAATTACATGTAAAAATATGGAAAATTCCCAAAGTCAACAAAGACTCTCATCTTTGACTAGGTTATAATATTTAAATATTTTCTCAATTCTCAAGGCTTTTCCTTATATATAGAGGGAGCCTCTTTTGTAATGCATGGATCTTTTGATAATTGAGAGCAAAAACTCTGGCTAAATTGAGATGCTTCCTGAGACTTTGAGCTCAATTTGTAAATCATATTTTCTTGAATGAATGAGAAAGTAGGTTACTTTCAAACTTTATGTTGAAATAATTTGTGTTATTTAGGAGATCATTCTTATGTTCTTTTTCCTAATAATCTCTCATCTATTCAATTAAACAAGCAAAGTGTGTGGAAATCATCTAAAGATGTTCTAAAGTTAATTATGAAGACTTTGTGCTACTATAATTACCTTCAGTTCACATTTCTCCTATTTTATTGAGAAGGATATTAGCAAGGCTTTGAACTACTTTTATCCTTCAGGATCTTATATTCTAATGTACTTTATGGTGGAGACTTTGAGTTTCACTTCACTCTACTGTTACGTATGTTATAAATTAGTAAGGGGAGCAATGAAATACTTTGTGCTTTCGTGGGTTTCTCATGGATCTAGTTACTATCCAAGCATTTTTTTCGCAATTTACTGAACATCATTTCTTAAAGAAGATAAATGCTTTCAGTCATCAACCAGGATTTCTCTTTTACCTTGTAAACATCATCTCTAAAAAAAGAGAGATGGATGGTTTAATCTCACCCTTGAGTCTATTTTCAATTCATATTAATATATAAATAGTTTATAGGTAACCTCCCCTTGATGAGAGAAGAGATTTATCTCACTATGATGTGGTAAACCCACACTTTTTGCTGTATAAATCTCCTTGTATTGTTCTTGATATACCCATTTTGCCGTCAGTTTCTTGATGAAAAAATATTCACCCAACACTTATCTAACATAGTCACTTCCCAAATCAACCCATTTCAAGTTTTAATGAAACTTTCTTGGGATGTGAAATGTACATGATAGGTTTAACACACAAAGGGAATATGGTGATGATATCACTATCCATTTCATTAATAATATGAGAGACTCATTACAACTAATGAAATAATAATGGGAACCTATTAAGAGAGTAAATTAGCAAAGAATCTCAAATTAAATTCCAGATATAAGTGGTCTCATTCAAAAAATAAAAGGTATGTTAAGGGTTCATGAAGAACAATAGGTTCAACTCCATCAACCTTATGTGTCTTCATATATACCACCTCAACCATCATATATACCAATCATTCTTCCCAAGAGACCATTTAAAGTGAGTATCAAATTGTTCCACATCCTTTATATGTTCTTCAAACTTTCCCTTCTTGGAATTCAATCCAAGAAAGCATTCAAAGTAAGGAGGAGATTATGGTTGATTATCCTATTATTGATAACCAGGATTCTAGTTCTCTTACCTAAGAACTCTCCAAGAAGTCTTTGAAGACTCCAATTTAGAATCAAGTAGTGAAATCATAGATTAATCAAGGTGATACAAACATATATTGGGGGGTTATATCCAAGGAATAATCTTAACCTATGCAAGTCTCTCCCATCTCTCCTCAATATCTCTCTTGTATTCGATATCATCCTTTTTATGTTCCTTATCCTCATGAAGTTACTAACAACATTCAATAAAATCTATTCCAAGAAAGTTTAGACAATAAAATTGAAGAGTTGGATTTGAAAATGAATGAACTTGAACTAACCTAAGATCAATATATTGAAATCAAAGAAATCCTTGTGCCTATTCAAGTTCCATTTCCCTCTCCTTAAGAACCTCTAGATTTTCCATTTTGGAAGTCTATTCAACATGATATCCAAAACAAAAATGATGCCTTAGTTGAGAATTTTAAAGATAAATTTTCAGCTATTTAATAACATAAATAAGGATATGAGAAGGATGAGGTGCTTTGTTGAAGAGAATGAGGTGTTTATTTCCAAAATCAACTTTATTTCCCTTCAAGCATTCCTAGAAGAGTCTCCCATATTTAAGACCCCAAGTTGTAAGAATGTTCCCTTGATATAAAAGCCTATTCATAGGACATATACCATATTTAATACTCCCTCTTAAATTCATTATCATATTTATTTCCCTCCCACCATCTCCTTTCTTGAGGAAGAACATGTCCTATAGGAGGCAACTGAAGAAAATAAACTTGTATTTAAGTTGATGAAGATACTTTATGTGATCTTGATGAGGATATTTTCATTGGTACTCCACTTGGGGAAGATCAAAAAAATATATATTTCAAGGATGAGGTTATATAATATGGTCTTTATTGTATGTTTCAAGAAAAAGATCCAATTTCTTCTAACCTTGTTGAGGTTGCAACTAGTCTCAATATTGAAGGCTCTCTAAGAAAACAAGTTGAAGTCTTCAATGAAATTGAAATATTTCATAATAATTAGGTATTTGAACTTGAATAAGTTGATTCCAAATCATTTCATTAATGCCTAATAGGATTTAAAACTCTTGATAGTCTTATAACCCTTGAGGAGAACGATGAAGATGATTTCTAGTTGGCCTTGATCATATTGATCAAAGAGATAAGAATAAAGATGATTGGTATTAGTATATTGAAATAATTCAAGAGGTTGAAGGCCTATGTAAAGGTATAATGCCTTTTAAAAATCATGCTCATGAGGATATTGAATAAGATACATCCATTAAGGATAATGATGCATCTTTGAGTGAGTATGCAAATCTCCTTGTAGAGCTTGATGAGCTTGCAGTAGTTGATAAGAAACATGAGACCACTCAATATGCCATGAAGGCATAAGAAGAATGCTTAGATGAAACATAATTAAATGAGGTTAAATTTCATAATAAATATGAGGTGGGTCTTGAAGTGAAATAGGAATATATCCTCATGATAGATTGGATCTCTGTTGTCACTTCACTTGAGAGCATGCCAAGAGGAATGGAAAGCAAGAAGGGGATGAGACAAGAAGATAAAATTCCAAGAGGCAACTTAATTCATGCAATTATTAATCTCATAGATAAAAAGATATCAAAAGCTTACCCTTTGAACCAGAAGGAATAAGTTGATTTCATGTCAATTGTATATATTAGTTTCTTTTCTTGTTTGTGTTCCCCAAGTGTTTAGTTAAGCACATGTGTGTGTCTTGTTCTATGCCTTATATGTGTTGTCCTTGTTTTTATGTGTTTTGAAATTCAAATTATTTTGTTTTTTAATGGTCATGGACACTCACTTGTATATAACTGTGAGCTCAATTTAGGTGAAAAAATGTTTCAAAGGTGTCCCTTTAGATTATACAAGTGAAATCTATGTTTGTATTGCATGGATAGGTCTTAAGTTTTTAAAAGTTCCCTCCTTATCTCCATCATTATCTTCATAAGATTTCAAAGGTAGATTTGAAGTGAATGGTATAAGACATATAGGTGGACTCAAGCCTAAGATTTTGACCAAAGTTGATGATCCCTATGGAATCTCAATTAGTGGCATTGGTTGTTTGATTCAACTCCTTATCTTTATGAACAATTGCTAAGGATATAAGGTGCTTTTTAGAAGTGAAAAACCTCATATGCTAATGGTTTCTCCTAAAAATGGTAGTTTGAATCAAATTTTAAGCATGAGAATAATTTATAGGGATCATCATAGGTATATAAAAATATTTTACACCTTAATCCACTAGGTTGTCATGTGTGGGATGCCATTTGGCAAGAAATCTCTCCTTTTGCTCATTTTACAAAGGTGGTTATCATGGTTTCCCATCTATTTCATGATTTTAAACATTATAAAGGATGGAATAAGGTTTTATACCACACATCACTATCTCCAATTATCCATAAATTATTTTACATACACATTCTAACACCATTTTCTCCAATCAATATCTAACATTTCCCCATTTTGAATACTATGTGTGGAGATTTATTGCATAAATTAGTTTTAAGGGTATTGTTGTAAATTTTAAAGGATATGTGAGGGTATTTAACTCACAACATAATTGATAAATCAATAGAGAGGAGTTCTCAGAACTCAAAATATCATGTTTGCATTGTTTGATGGCCTAAAACATATAGAATGCATACCTATAAGTATCCAGACTTATAAGTCTACATTTTAAGATAACTTGTGTTAGTATGCATGAATTTTGGAGTTTAAAAACTTTAAACATGAGGGAATTTAAATTTATTCACATTTTAATAATTTCATGATAAATGAGGAAGCATGGTTCTTATACATAATGTTAAACACACAGTCAGTCATCACTTATAAGCAAAATGCTATTTTGAGTAGTGTGAAGTCTTGTAAGAAAATTGAAAATAATATGCATAATTGAATTTAAAATAGTATATGACATGGTAAACAAACTACCAAAGTTAATATAGTGAATTTAGTATCTTCAAATTGTGCTTAAGAAACCCAATATGCACCCATAGAGCCTCTTCACCTTTAGGCAATACATTTGATAGAGTGGGTATGTTATTAAGATATAAGTTCTTAAATAAGTCTAAAAGGTATATAAAAAAGTTTATAAAATTATATTATATTGATAAATATAATTAAATATAATAATATGACCAAGAAAGACTCTCTAAACCCTACATATATAGTCCATTGATAGAGACATGCTTAGGTAGAGTAAGAGAGAGAGGTTGCAAGGTCAAAAGAGTGATAATATGTTTTTAAATAGGTTAAAAAAAGTTTATAAAGTTTTAAATAAGTTATAAACATCATGTAAAATCCTTTGGTTTCTCATTGACTTATATATAACCTTAAAATCCATACACATTCATGACATAAGGCAGAATATGGAGGTTTATGAATATGTGAAGTCTTTGATGTAGAATAGTGGGGTATAGATTTGATAGAAAATTTGAAACATAAAATTAATTTTTATGAAAATAATTCCATAATAAAAAGATCATAGAATCTATCCAAATAATATTCTCTAAACTTTGCATACATGGATGGTTTGGTGCATACAAGTTTGCCTAGTCAAAGTTGGGGTGTGTACTTGGTTAGAGGCTCAAGAGCTCTATAGAAAGAAATTAAAATAACTTATAATGACTCTATAATTATATAATGACATTTAAATATTATTTTTAGGGACAAGAGATACAAGGTTAAAGTTTTATGAACTCATCTATGGGTGGTAAGCTTAAACATGCACATACAAGCCTATGTGCCTCAAAATGTTGAAGAGTTAAAATATTGAGGATGATACAAGAAAATTATGAGGATAATGATATATTGATATATTATAATGTCAATTTTATTAAGTTTTAAACCTTTCATTAGTGAGAAAAGGGTCCTATATAAGCTATTAGAGTCACTTGTAGTGGCTAGTTTGAGAACCATGGGTGCGAGCTAATGATGATCACAGTAGGTATAGAGGAGAAGTATTAAATTTAAGCACCTATAGACATTTTAAAATGGTTTTATATACCTCCTTGAGGTATCTAAAGTCTAACTAAATACTGTGAATCCTTTTCACTCATTTGCTCAATTCTAAACCTCACAAATGCACACTTAGCCACTAAAGAGAGTCTCAAAGTTTGCTTAGATATTTCATGATACTTTTCATGGTATAAAATGGTGTTTTTATTTTTATATGGATATATCCAAATTACAACTTATGTAATTAGGAGAGAGAAAATTTATTTGTTCCTTATGAATAATCCTTAAGAATAAAACATGCCTTAAACCCTCCTATAACCATCCTAGTAACCCAATATGAGAAATTAACATTTAAATATATTATAATGGATTATTTAAACCTTTAAATTACTTTGGTGAAAATAATAAATCTCCTAATAACGTTATAATGGTAATGGTTGGTATGTGAAGGTAAAAACATGTATAGAACATGCATAAATACATAGTTGTAAGCTTTTTTATAAAGGTACAAAGTAGGGAGTGGTTTATAAACCATGTGTATGGATATAAAAATACTTGAAAAGTGTTATAAAACATTATAAATACCCATAAAATTATCTCAAAATTATACACAAGTTCTGCAAGTTGTCAAATGGATCAAGAAGAGAAGAATGCACCATTTTAGTAGCCAAAAGGCCTATGTGTAGGCCTATAAGACACTTTAAAATACATATCCTCAGTATATTGAATTTAATAAGGATTTTTAAAAACAAAAAAAAATCATTCCAATATTTAGAACCTGAAATTTTCTTAGCAAAACATTCAAACTATATCCTAGACTAGGGTTTTTGACTTTTTCATGGTTGACCTATCCATATAGGGTCTAAAAAGATGAAAATTGACATAGATAATGGTATTTTAATGGTTAAATTAAATCACACACTTCTTATAAGTTTCATTTGTGTGGGATTGATTATGGCCAAACGTCAGTTTCTAGGCAAAGAGGCCTAATTAAGCCTTAATTAAGGAGAGAACATGGTATAGAAATGACACTTCCACTCTAATTCAAGACAATAAATTTGTCATGGATATGTAAAGCCATACTAGGTACTCAAATATGTTCTTATTTTCCTAATATACTCTATACATTATTTTACATAAGGATTTTTATATGTTTTTAGGGTTACAAAGAATGAGTCTAAATGAGAGAATTTGGATTAAAACAAATTATTTGGGATACTTTGAGACCTAAAAATGAGTTTTTATAGGTATTATATGATATTAATATGTTTTCCATGGATATATAATGCATTGGAGAATATGAACTCAAGTTTTGACACTTGTAAGCAAGATTGGCCTAGTGAGAAAAGAAGTCTCAAGACACATAAGGAAATGGATGATGATTACCACTAAGATTTAAGTTAGGAGAGATTAAAAAACTAATGAAATGTGTCAATATCAAAGTTTTAATTTAAGTCAACATGACCTCATGGTCAAGAGTGTCATTTGTCAATTCACAAACCAAGATAAAGGGCAATTTTGAAGAGCAAAGCAAGGTGTCAAGTAAGGTTTGAGACTTCCATGCCACTTGGAGAAGAAGAGAATATTTAATAGATCAAAACTTGTCCTTTAGGACCTGATGGGTTATATTCATAACTCTTTATTTATTTTGATTCTTCATGAGACACTTGTCTTCCTCTCTCCTACACACTTCTCTCTTCTTCTTTGACATTTCTCTATATATTCAGACTTGATTGGCTATGTTTGTATTCTCCACCTGGGTATGGATAATCCCTTCCAATTTTAAATAAATTGATTAATAATAAACTTCTAGTTAACCTCCTTCATTAACTAGTTTCAATATGTATGCTTGACTAGTTGATTTTGATAAGTGATAGTCTTGATTCCCTGGCATGTTTTTCTTTTCTTCCATTCATGTTGAGTTTGTAATTCTTATTTCAATTATTTTGAAGTGTCTAAGTGAGGTTTGAAGGTATATTTAGTAGCCTATTCACTATTTTCACTCTATGACCTTTTGGCTAGTCCTCCAAGCCCAAACATCTTCATAACCTTCATGAGAAATATTAATGTAGAGAGTTAGATTTAGAGTAGTGTTTATTATAGGTTAGTATCATGTTTTAACTACATTTGCAGTTGGTTGGTAGTGGTAAAATCATATTTGGTGCATTACCCCCATTATAATATGGTTATCTCCCTTTTCCTATCAAGTATTATATTAGTGTTTGAGCCTAAGCTATTCATCAAGGGGATCTAGCCATTTAACCTAGAGATTCACCTCTCTAATAGGTCACCCACAACATTGAGGTGTTTCCATGTTATTTATTAATTTGGAAGGCTTGAAATTCCTTCCAAAGTGTGAAAATTTGGTTGATAATAGTTTTGGTACAGTCGATGGGACTAAGGTCCAAAGTAGTGGAAGGATTATTGGTGTTGTTCTTCTACAAATCAACCTTTAGAGGAATTCAAAACCTCAATGGAAACTATGTGAACAATCAATAAGTTCTAAAAACCTCGTCACTTATTCAAATTAATTTATATCTTTATTTATTGTATTTATTAGGTTGTTATGGCTAAATTTGAAGTTGATTTTAGTTATGGTATTTTATATCATCCTTATGATGAGCCTTATCAACCTCAATATGATCCATATCAGTCCTATGATCCTATCAACCTTGTCGTGGATCAAATAAATCTTAATATTAGCCTATATTCCATTTACATGACTATGAATTTTCATATGATAACCTTCTCAAGCTCAATATGTCCCTAGCCAACATAGTCACTTCTCAAATAAGTCCATTTCAAGTTTCAAGCAAACTCTCTTGGGCTATGAATAGTACATGATAGGGATTAACACATAAATTAAGTATGGTCAAGATATCCCTTGCCATCTCATTCATAATATGAGAGACTCATAACAACTAATTAAATAATAATGACCACCTATTAAGAGAGAAAATTGACAAAGCCTCTCAAATGAAATGTTGGATGTAAGTGGTCTCATTCAAAAAATAGAATATATGCTAAGTGTTCATGAAAAACAACATGTTTAATTCCATAAATCCCATGTGTCTTCATATATACCACCTAAACCCTCATATTTTTGACTCATTCTTCCCTAAGATATTATTTTGACTTAGTATAAAAGTGTTCCAAGTCCTTCATATGTTCTTAAAATTTTCCATTCTTGGAATTCAATCCATGAGAGCATTCAAAGGAAGGAGGATATTGTTGTCAAACAACCTATTATTGATAACTGAGATTATACTTATCTTCCCCAAAAATCCTCCAAGAAGTCTTTGAAGACTCCAAGATAGAATCAAATAGTAAAATCATGGAATAATAAAGTTGAGACAAGCATAGATTGGGGAGTTGAAGATAAGGAAGAATGTAAATATATGAAAGTCTCTCCCATCTCTCCTAAATAGCACTATTATATTCCATATCAACCTTATTATGGTTCTTATCCTCATGAATTCACTGAACACCTTCAACAAATGTTAGTCTAAGGGATTTTATAAATCAAATTAAAGTTTTAGAGTTAAAAATAAAGGAACTTAAACCAAACCAAAATCAATATATTTAAGTCAAAACAAGCCTTGTGCCTATTCAAGTTCTATTTTCCTCTCCTCAAGAACCTATAGATTTTCCATCTTGGAAGTCTATTCAACAATAAATTCAAAATAATAAGAACTTAGTTGAGAAGGTTTAAGATAAAGTTGTAGCTATTGAAGAACCTCAAGAAGGCTATGATAAGGATAAGGAGTTTGTTGAACAGAATTAAGTGTCCATTGCCTAACTCAACCTACATTCCCTTCAAGCATTCCTAGAAGAGTCTTCCATAACCAAGACCCTAAGTTGAAATAATGTTCCCTTCATCCCAAAGCCTATTCATAATACATCTACCATGCCTCATACTCCCTCTCAAAATCATGAGCATATTACTTATACTCCCACCATTTCCCTTCTTGAGGAAGAGCCTATCCTATAGGAGGTAATTGAAGAAGATAAATTTGTTTTTACATATGGTGAAGATACTTCAAGTGATCTTGATGAGGATATTTTCATTAGTAATCTACTTGGGGAAGAGAAACATAATTTAAATTTCAAGGATTAGGTTATATAAGATGGTCTTGAAGGTATGTTTCAAAAAGAAGATCCAATTTCATCTAACCTTGTTGAGGTTGTAGTTGGTATTAATGTTGAAGGCTTTGTAAATAAGAAAGATGAAGTCTTGGATGAAATTGAAATATTTCACAATTAGCAGAGAGTTGAACTTGAATAATTTGATTACAAATAAATTTATGAATGCCTAACAAGATTTGAAACTCTTGACATTCCGATATCCCTTGAGGAGAAAGATAAAGATGATTTTCTAGTTGGTCTTCCTCATACTAATTAAAGAGAAGAGGAAAAAGATGATTAGTAGTAGTATATTTAACTCCTTAAAGAGGTTGAAGGAATTTGTAAAGGTATATTTCCTTTTGAAGATCATTTTCATGAGGAAATTAAACAAGATACATCCACTGAGTACAATGATATATTTTGGAGTGAGTATGAAAAGCTCCTTGTAGAGATTTATGAACTTGCAATAGTTGGAAAGAAACATAAGACCACTCAAGATGCCATGAAGGCCTAATAATCATGCTTAGATGGAACATCATTAAATGATGTTGTAGTTGACAATAAATATGAGGTGGGTCTTGAAGTATAAGAGGAGTATTTCATAGGATATTGGTTCATTATTTTCACTTCACTTGAGGGCATACCAAGAGGATTGGAAAGTAATAAGGGTATGAATACAAAAAGATAAAATTAAAATAGGTAGCTTAATTCATGCCATTATTCATTTTATGGAGTAGAATATATCACAAGCTTCCCCTTTGACCCAAGAGGAAGAACTATTTTTTAGGCCAGTTGCACATATTAGTTTGATTTCTTGTTTGTTGTGTTCTATTTTACTATTTTTGGGAAACTAAGAATTAATTTCCTAATTAGTAAAGGGATCTAGATTAATCTATAAAATATGTGAATATATTATGTCTAAATTAACCTATTGATTTGCTAAATCTAGATTTGATCAATTAATTACTAAAAATAGCAAACAAGGGAATAGACAGTAAACTTAGTTGATTTATAGACTAGGTCAAAGGATTTTGGAACTATAAATTGTTGAGATAACTTGGAAAACTATCAAAAATAGGACCTAAAAGTCCATTTTTTGACTAGATAATAGCACTAGAAACTAAACACTTTAGGGTCCAGTGTTATAGTCCTATTTTTAGCATGATAGTACTTTTGATCTACTTTTTATAATTTGGGTTCTATCCCTCATCTCTAGGAGACCTTACATATCATATTTTAGCTTCTATAAGTCACCAAGTCTCACTATGGGTGTGTTTCCATATTTAGTACATGTACTTGTTTGTACACATGGAAACAACAAAATAGATCAAATGTCAAAGGGGAAAAACTAGGTTAGGGGAAGAATGATCATGTAATCTAGAACCTCTACTATTCTGAATATTGATTATATTAACCCTCAAGATAGGATCTTATATTTTATGTAGTTATCCTTTAGGGAACATGCTTAGTCAATGTGCATGATTGATACAAAACTTAAATTCACTTAGCCCTTCCTTGGTCAAGCATGCAAATCTAAGTGTGACACATAGAAGTTGAGTTATAATATTAATTGTTCTATATTATGTCTAATGTGCCAAAGTAGTAAGTGCTAGATATAAAATGCCTTGTGAAGTCCTTTATATAGGAGATTCTTTATTTTGAATTTTGGAGCTTTAGTTGCATTGGCTGAAAAAGGGGAGACTTAGGAATGAAGCAAAGAAAGGGGATATGATCTATCTAGCATAGAAAACTCACTATTGGGGGTCATATTAACCTTGGAAAATAGCATTAGAAATTGAACACCCTAGATTTTAGTGCTATAGTCTAGTTTTCAATGCTATTGTCTAGGGGGTTTAAGACATTGGGGGATGGGTCAGGGTCCAAAAGAGGTCTCTGGGCTTGAAAAGGTTAAACTTAGTAAGCTATGAATGACTAGGAATTAACAAAGAGATGTCTAGGGAATATAGTGAAACCAAGATAAGATAGATAGTAGGATCTTACTAAATGAAAAAAAATCTCATATTCTTCAATTGGAGTCTCTTGTGAAAGTACTATGAAAAGACATAATATGTGTGTTTTATTGACCAATTTAGGGTGACTACATTTTCCCTCATTTTATTCTAGTGATGTAATGAAATGAATTACTAGAGTAAATAAATAAAGAAGATGTGTACCTAGACTTACCTATGTGAAGATATGTGTGCTAAAAGGATCCAACTTCTTGGCTAAGGAAGTGGATTGAAGAACTAAAATAGTGTTCAGAGAAAAAGAAGTAATCCATGTAATAGATGCCCCCTATACTGATCTTAAATAGTTCTTGGAAAAGAGAATGAATCCCTATAATAGATACCCCTATAATAAATCTAAATAGTTCCTAGAAAAGAGAAGGAATCCCTATAATAGATGCCCCCTATACTAAATATGAATAATTTTAACTAGATTTGAGAAGTGCTTAGAGGTCTACAACTAATGTTTGTCCTCTATCCTACACAAAATCCTAGGTCTAAGTAACATTATGGACAAATCATTGTAGATGACCATATGGTCCATCCTAGTGACAATCTGAGTAATGCCTAGTTGTATACTAAAAATGCTGGTAGAATGTGTATAAAGAAAATGGCATGTCCTACCATCTCAATCTGTATAATCTTGAAAGATGAGGGACATAAAAATCTATGCCATGGCCTCAAATATGGTATGTGAGTGATGTATTTGATAATTTGGAAATTTGTATATCTTTAAACTAAAGGTGTATCCCTTTAAATGTCTTATGTAACAATGAGTGACCCAATGTAGTCTAAATCACTATATAATTTGATTAATCTAAGTTGAGTAATGCTAAGTGACACTGTGAGTCTGAAACACTTGTAAAATCTTTGACTAATCTAAGCTAAGTAATGTTAAGTGACCCCTAGAGTCTAAACCACTTATGAAATCTTGAATAATTTGAGCTGAGTACATAGTGATATTGATCTAAATACTAAAGTTGTAAAAACCCTATTGAGCGACCTATGTAGTTTGAATCACGGAATGTTTTGACCATTCTAAGCTGAATCTTGATAATTTGACTATTAGGTGTTTAAGAACCATGATGTACTAGATAGGTATACTAGATAAACAATGGGAGTAGGGATAGTATAAACCCCCCTTTTGGGGAAAGGGACAATATCCAAGATAGAGGAGGTTGAGCCAAAAGTGATGACTAGTGGTAAGATGTATAAAAACATGACTGGCATGTAATTTAAGTAAATTTAAGGTTTAGAGTTTGAATTGATGAGATTTCACTACTGGGAGGGAAAGGTATCTTTGATTGATTAGGATTAAAATTGCCATATAGGTTTTATGAGTTATATAGGAGCTATCATGCCCTAGTAGGAAAATGAGGTAAAAATAGATTAAATAGGATGAAAGATTGATTTGATTGAACAAGCTAGGTTGTTCGAATGTTTTGAATGGGTGTTTGTTTTTTAGGGATTAATCTATGTATCAAATAGGTGTAAAGACATGTGTTTCATAGTAGGTAAATAATATAGTAAGAGATTAAGTCCTACTTTATTGCAAAGGTGTCAGTGTTATGAGTTGAACAAAGGTTTGTACAATGGAGCTATAGAGCTCAAATTATAGGAAAATTAGAATGTTGCTTTTTATTTAGAAAGGGGTTTGCTATAGGAATGATTTGACTAATTCATGATTCATTTGTTCATTATGTAGTTGTAAATTGGTGATGTAGAGTAAGAAGATGCTAAGGAGATGAGTACCCACTGTGACTCATTATAAGTATCTAGTTACATAGATTCAAGCTAGCGAGGGAGTTTTCCTAGTGATCAATGACAATCCTTTGATTTTGTATGTTCTTAATGCTTGATTTTTGCCAATTTTTAGTTATTTTGAGCCATTTTAAGTAGTTTTTAAAATGGTTAACTATTTCTATCATTAATGTCTTAGGTTTAGAACTATTGTCTTAGATTCAGTGTCCACTATCGATGAATTGTTTAGTTTTTGAGTTATTCCTACTCTATTATCTCTTAGGTGTTTGTTAAAGGACATATAGTTTATTTTCTAGTGTTTTTTAGGGTGAGGTGTAGATGTGAGAGATCTATAGAGGCCAAGTTATGGAGACTCTGATACTACTACCTTTATTAACTAATGAAAGGGTTGTGATGGATAGAGCTAGACTGAGATATGTATGTGATCTTGGTATAGTACAGTGGAATAGATATTTGATCTCCACCTTATGTGAGAGGTGGAATGTTGATACATGCACATTTTAGCTTTTGATAAGGGAGATTATGGTGACTCTAGAGGATGTGTATTAGATTATACATTTGTTGATTAGTGGGTAGTGAGTGTCATTGCAGGATAACATAAGTGTGGATTCCATTGATAGAGCATCAAGATAATTTTCAAGAGTACCTATAGGAGTACACCACAGGGGTAGTGAGAGTGATATTTTAATATCAATTATTATGTAGTTGAGTTTTCCACATTTGTGAAAGTGGTTGGTTGTTTTAATAGTTTCTTTTATTGTTGTGGATGGTAATGGAATATTTATTGCTTAGAAGATGCATAGAGTGGTTCAAAGTATTGAGATGTATGGTTCTATGTTTTCATGGGGGAGGACCATGCTTATTCATTTATATAGAGATTTGTATAGATTTATGCATGAGTCTTTTAGTGGTAGTGTGGGTACAACCACTCTATTGCATTACTAGGCTTCTGAGCATATAGTGATTGTGTGGCTGATTAGATTATTGAGGGTTAGTTGGGCATATCCATAGACAATTTATGAGAATTAGACTAGTGAGTTGGCTATCTAACCCCCTAAGATAGATAACTATAGGTATTTGCTAGATAGATTGGTGGTTGATGACATCAGATGGAGGCCCTATAAAGGATTTCCTAGATGGCTAAAAGATAAAGAGTAGTTATGGCTAATGAGAGTGAGTTATTGGTTACATGATCATTGGTCTAGAGTTTATGAGTGATTTTCATATGATCATATGACTAGGTAGTTTGGAGTTTTATAGTATGTTCTTTCTATAGCATGGATATGGTTGAGGAGTGCATGAGCACCAATGAGAGTGGGAGCTCATCCTAGACTGACTGAGGTAGAGTTGGCACCATTGCCATTAGATGCATGAGATGAGGTTATATATGTTCTTAATGTAAATGATGTGGGATACATTGAGGGATATATGGTGTGGTGGTCAAGGAATTGATGGGCTCCCCTATACTTAATTGGTGTGCTAGATGTTCTTATATATGAGTAGCCTAAGCCGATTTATAGGGTGGCATGTGAGTGGTTATAATTTGATCTTATACCTTACATGTTTTGCTTTATTATTACTTGTGAATTACGTGTAACTAATCAAAGTGTAATGTCATGTACCTAGGTGAGGTAATGGATGTGTAGGATAAGGAATGTGATAAAGTTAGTGGTGGGGATGATTTATTTTGGGAGACTATTATTGATTCTACACTATGTGAGTTTACATGGCATGTTCTTGATGATGTTGTAAAGGAGGGTTTGATAGAGAGAGATATGGTTACGACTAATTTTTATGTTCACTTGTTAGACTAAAATACTATAGCTATAAATACCTATGTTAAGGTAGCATGAGAGAGAGATGAGCTAAGAGATGAGTGAGGTAGATACATGATGCCTCTTCTGAATCATGGAGTGGTGACCTCTAAGATTGTAGATGACTATATGGATCTTCAGTGATGACATAAAAATTTGTGTGAGGTATATGGTCATTTATTAGAGTGAAATACTCAACACAAGAGGTATTCAAGAGTGTGAGGAGGTGGAGAGTCATCAAGTGCTAGACATGATTATGGGAGTAACACCAGAGGAGAGAGTGAGACTAAGAGTGAGGACATGACCCCTTTTTATGATTGATTGACCTTGACATGATGTATATGTTTTTGAAAACTTTGTGATATATGTTTTTAAAACTCATATTATACTCATATTATGGTTTCTATAATATATTGGTATTGCAATGTTTTGATTTGAAATAATTTATTTGATGTTGATGTTAAAGTTGCATATGTTTGGTAAATGGTATTTAAGATATGTGATTTGATTATTTTGATATATTTAGTAAGATGATATTTAGGACATGTTTGGATGTAGTTATTTGAATTTTAATCATATATACGTGACAATCTTATTATATTTTTTTAATTGGTAAAATTGATTTGGTAAATTGAATTAGTTTGTAAGTAGGATATAAGTAATGTTTGGCTTTTGAGATTGGTAACTTGTTTAGATAAGTTAAATTATTTTAAGATTGGTAAAAGGTTTGTACCTGTTAATTTGGTAAGATTTAGACTTTAATAGGTTGGTTCTTGGCTAAGGGTGACTATTTGGGATTGGGAATGTTAGTTGTTAGTATAAGGGAAAGGTAAGATAGCCTAGTGTGTATATTACCTTCCCAAGGGTGGCTCAAGAATACAAAGGTTAGGTAGACCTTTGGCTCTATTGTTACCCTACTAATTGAAACTATAAGATGATGCTAAAATAAATGTATGTTGTATCGTAATATGCTATAATAATATCTAAATCCTGATGTCTAAGTGAAAAAGTACCCATACGGATCATGCTATGTAAAACCCTATCCTAAGGCTAATGTTGAAAGTGATGCACTAATTGTATTAGGTTGTGGTAAATCTAGAAAATACAATCTGATTAGTTGTCCTGTTGGAACTTTATGCTATAGAGAATGCTCATTTGATCTCAAATGTAGTAGATTGCTACATGAAATAGGATCTAGAAGGTCTACCCAGAGTGAATATATCTTTGAAACTATGCTTTATTATGTTTCCTGTGACTTTGTTGGATATGTATATGAAACTACACTATGTATACCATAGACTACACTACTATATGTGGGTTGTTTATGTTATACTAGTTTTCAAACTTTATAAATAGATGAAATATGAGATCTCTTGTGAGATTATGTCCTATGAGCCATATGAATTACATGATGAGTGACTGATGATTCATATAAAAGAATCTCCTGGGATGACTCAGTCATGGAGGAATGAGGTCTAGGGTTCTACGATGAAGATCTCTATGCCCCCTATGTGAATGATATAATACCATGATCAACACATCTATAAATGCAATTATGGATTCTAAAATAGTTATCATCATTGTGTCCATAAATATGAAGATAATTATAAAAGGGTTGATATGGCTATCTATGTAAAATATGTGGATCTCATCGATGAATAGAAGGTAAAGTGATTAACCTCCTATATATTACTATTGATAATATGATAGATGCCTTATCCCACTCTAAATCAAATTGTAGTGGTTTTTTTTTGGTAGTTCTTTATATTGCATACTATAGTTTGTGTTTTGAAAACTTGCTCTTTATTCTTGATTGATTACTTTTTTGGTTGTGTTCTCTTTTTTTTAAGGACATGGTGGATGTTGATTGGTAGGAGTTGTATCTAAATATGCTACTATGAAATCTACAGTGATCTGATTAACTGAATCTACCTCAATCAATCCTAATTTATTTTCCAATGCTAGAACTATGTAACAAAAATGTCTAAAAAAAATCTCTATATGATAAATTAGATGTTTGAGTAGAGCTTGACAAAGCCCCTTAATAAAGATATGTTGAATGTCTAGGTCTTTTAGTTTGTATATCAATATTAACAAATAAGCCTTAAATACTAAGATGTACTCACTTACTAGCTCTAAAGAATTTTGATGTAGTATCGTAAACTTCTTTTATGTAATACGAGGGCATGTGTTTTTAATTTAGCTCCTAAGAAATGCCTACTCTAATTCATCATATGTGTGCAATGAGATGATGGGGAGTAGATGAAGGAACCAATTCTATGCTTCCCCCATCAATGTCTATTGAAATAACCTAAGTAGAATTAAAGGGCTTGTATGAGGTGGCAAATCCTTATGAAAGGCTTGAAGATGTTAGAATGGATCTCTAGTTCCATCAAAGTGAGGTAATGATGGTGTCTAGAAATGCTTAGGCAATGCATCTTTTATGAATGTCTTTAGAATAAGGTTACCATGTAGATCATTGATATCCATCCAAGATTTATAATATTTGTTTTCTATTGTAATAAGATGTACTTGGTGTTCTAATTCACTAATTGCATGCATCAATGAAGGATCTCCTAGTATGGTAAATTATTATCTTGAAGTGGTTCATTTAATCATTGAATTTGATTGTTAATTTTAACCATGGGAATTCTACATTTAGTAATGGGATCATAAAGAGGTGGTGTGATCACTTGAACCTTGGGAGTAATGATAGCTTGGACCTTGCAAGAGGGATGTGGGCTACCATTCTCTTTGGTTGATGGGTGAGAATTGGGTTCTACTATAGTGAGGGGTGTCTTGGGAGATTCATTGGTATCTTTATGTTTCAATGAATCATAGTCTAAATTAGTAGGAGATGTGCTTTTACTATTAACATGTGTGTGATTGGAAATAGAATCATTCATAGTTTTAGAATCAACATTTTGGCATGCGTGAGACTTGAGAGAAGGGTTAGAAGCATGAGATATATTTTCTTATTCATTATATACATAGTAGTCATCATTATTTCATGTATTTTCAAAATATTAATTTTGTTCATTTGAAATAAAAGAATTTGAATCATCATTTGCATATTCATCTTCATTTTTGTATTCATTTCCATGTTCACTATTGTATTCATAATCACTTCCATCACTGCTAGGGAGAGGTGAAAGACAAATATTTGATTCCTTTGTAATATGCAATAATTACCATTAGAATTTGGAATAGCATGTGTATTTATGCTATCCATGGATAGAATATATAAATTTCCTTCATTTGTAGCATGATAAATAAGAGTAGAAGAGTTATCATTTGCACATTCTTTTGAAAGAGTAGAGTTAGGAACACATAATACATCATTTGAACTATGATTTGATAATTTGATTATATTTCATTTATATTTTTATATTTTAAACATAGTAGTAGCAAAAGGTAGAGAGAGATTAGGTTCACATGGAAATAAATCATCACCAATGAGATGTTCATTTGAAAGTGCATGATTACTTTATGCATTGTTCCTAAGAGAATGAGGTGAGAAGAATTTTTACCATTTATAAAAATTATTTTCATTAGAAGAATGAATAAGGGAGATGGGTTTAAGAGAAAAAGATTTATCTAGTTGTGATTCATCCTCATCATTATGTACATCATCATATCCTTCATTACAATCATAGTCATTATCTTCATTATAAATTAAATCATTTTATATAGTTTTAACTAATGTGCAATTTTTTGAATTTGTCCAATCATTGTCATAATTGTAAGAAAATTTGATAATTTTATCTAAGGGATGAGAAGGATGAAGTTCCTTTGTGGCCATTTTATCACCAAAGAGAATTTTGAAAATTACTATGAAGCAAATAAATGCACAAAGAATACTAACATTAAATTTTGAAAATTAATTTTTCTAACCCAAATAATTTGTAATAAATTCAAAGTATTTTTCCAAAGATTGTAAGGAAGGGTAATTTGTGGTTTGAGGATGTAGTCTGGGAATCTAGGGTTTTTAACATTTTTGAAAATTATGCAATAATTTGAAATTCTAAAATTATTTTTGAAATGGAATAATTGCACAAAAATTTATACAAAAATTAGAATTTGGAAAATAAAGTTTTTCACAAGAAACTACTGATTTTGGAATTTTGAAATAATTTTTGGCAAGTTAATTATTTTTAAAAAATTCTAAAATATTTGTCCAAAATTGGCAAGGGGGTAGGCTTGTTGTTAGATGACCTAGTTTTGAAATCTAAGGTTTTAGTGAATTTATTGAAAATATTTAAATGTCTTTGTATTTTTTTTAATTTTTAAATTTATAAAAAATTAGGAAAATATTACTAAAAATAAAAAATAATTAGCCCTAGGGTTGTAGGGTTTTTGTGTAAAAACTTGAAGTAAGTCAGGTTCACCAAATGTTTTACTTTTTTTGGGAAACTAAGGTTTAATTTCCTAATTAGTAAATGGGTTTAGATTAATCTAGAAAATATGTGAATATAGTATGTCTAAATTAACCTATTGATTTGTTAAATCTATATTTGATCAATTAATTACTATAAATAGAAAACAAGGGGATAGAGAGTAAACTTAGATGATTTCTTGATTGAGATAAAGGATTCTAGAACTACAAATTACTGAGCTGACTGGGTAGACTATCAGAAATAAGACCTAAAAGTCTATTTTTAACCTAGATAGTAATGTTGAAAACTAGACACTTTGGGGTCCAATGATATAGTTATTTTAGCTTTTGGAAGTCACCAAGTCTCATTGGGGGTCTATTTCCATCTTTATTACCTGTAGTTATCTACACACATAGAAACAATACAATAGATCAAATGCCAAAGGGGGAAAAATTAGGTAATGGGAATAATGAACACAAAATATAGAATCCCTGTTATTCTGATTGCTACCTACATTAACCCTCAAGCTAGTGTCTCAGATTTGATATAGTTCTCCCTTAGGGAATGTGCTTAGTAAATGTGCATGATTGATGTAAGAATGAAATTTTATTAGGCCCTTCCTTGAACAAGCATGCAAATCTAAGTGTGATGTAGATAAGTTGAGCTATACTATTGATTAATTTTTATTATTTCTAATGTGTTAAAGTAGTAAGTGTTAGATATAAAATGTCTTGTGAAGTATTTTATATAGGAGACACTTTATTTTTATCTTTATTTTCATTTGGTAAACAAATGGTAGACTTAGGAATGAAGCAAAAAAAGGGTCTAAGACCTATTTGGAAAACAAAACTAACCATTAGGGGTCAAATTAACCTTGGATAATAGCACTAAAAACTAGACACCCTAAGTTTCAACACTATAGTCTAGTTTTTTATGCTATTATCTAGTAGGTTTGGGACCTAAGGGGATGGGTTAGGGTCTAAAAGAGGTCTCTAGCCTAAAAGGATCAAACTTGGTAAGCTACGAATGATTGGGAATTAGCAAAGAGTTGTCTAGGGAATATAGTGAAACCAAGATAAGACAAATAAAATGACCTATCTAAATACAAATAAAGCTTATATTCTTCATTCAGAGTCTCCTATGAAAGGACCATGAAAAAATATAATATATTTGTTTTCTTGACCGATTTAGGTGATTACATGTTCCCTAAGTGCTTAGCCAAACACATGTGTGTGTATTATTCTTAGCCTTCTATGTGTTATCCTTCTTTTTGTGTGTTTTAGAGGTCAAATTAGTTTGTTTTTTTGTGGTCATGGTCTTGTTAGGTCTGAATCTAATTTTAAAGGAATCCATTTCCCAAGGGAATGATAAGGCTATTGGTCTATTTAGCATAACAAGCATGCTACTCCATGAAACACCAATTTGTTGACCAATTTTTACCCTCAAGGTCAAAAGGTCAACCCATATAGGCCAAAACTTGATTTTAATGTTTTTATAACCTATTTTAAAGATTTATCATGCCTTAGTGGTCTTCAAATTATCTTTATAAGGTCTTATTAGCAAAGTTTAAGGTTTATTTGGAGAAGTTAAAATAATGTTTTTTTTTGGTATTACAATGGTCTAGTCATGTCATGAAGTAATGAAAATTGGTCAAGAGTTTTCATAAGGTCCTTAGTTGCTTATTCAAGTCATTTCATCCCTTCATCACCTTTCATAAACATTTCATGTTGATTTTTAATGTTTAAGGTTCTTTTGTCGACTTTAAAGTAATATTTTATGAGGGAAATTTTATTTTTGAAAAATCTAACATGTGTCAAAGCTAAAAAAATCCAAAAATATATACAAGAAAATTTCCAAGGTTCTTGGAAGGTTTTTTTATAAATTTCCTATATGTCAAGTCATAAAATGGTCAAAAGTTGCATTTAAGCACTTAAAAGGTAGTTTTACTCACTTGTATAGACTTGTGAGCTCATATTTAGGTGAAACATGTTGTAGAAGCATCCTTTTATCTTCTTAAGGTGAAATCTATGTTTGTATTATAGGGACAGGTCTCAAGCTTGTAAAATTTTCCTCCTTATCTCCTTTACTCTCTTCAAAAGCATGAAAAGGCATATTTCAAGTGAATGGTATAAAATACTAGGGTGGAGCTAGAGACAGATATTTTTACCAATGTTTATGACCCCTATGGACTCTAAATTAGTGGCATTGGTTGTTTGATTAATCTCCCTATCTTTATGAATAATCGCTAAGGAGCTAACATTTTTTTAGAGGTGTAAAACCTCATAAGCTCATGGTTTATCCTAAATTCAGTAGTTTTAATAAAGCTGGAAGTATGAGAATAATTAATATGGATCCTTATATGTTTTTAAAAATATTTCACACATTCATCCACTAGGTTGACATGTGTGTAAGGACATTTGGAAAGAAATCTCTCTTCTTACTCATTTTGTAAAGGTGGTTGTCATGGTTTCCTATCTATTTTAGGAAATTTAAAGGGATGGAATAAGGTTTAAAAACACACCTCACTCTCTCTAATAATATATCTAAGATTTTACATGCACATTCTAACACCATTCTCTCCAAGCAATATCTAGTATTTCCTCATTTCGAAGATTGTGTGTAGAAATTGCTTGCATAAAGTGAATTAAAGGGTATTGTTATATATTTTCAAGGATATGTGAGTGTCTTGACCTCAAAATAAAAGAGATAATTCAATGGAGAGGAGTTATCATAACTCAAAATATCATGTTTTCACTATTTGATAGCCTAAAGCATATAAAATATAGACCTACAAGTTTGTAGATGTTTTATTATTTTTGAGATACTAGAAATTTATTTCCTAAATAATAAGGGTATATAATGACAAGGAAAATATAATTTAATAGGGATAAGTATAGATTTTAACTGATAATTATGTAAGATAAAGATAAATTAACTTAGCTAGATTTGTTCTGAAATAGAAGATTTTGAGTCTAGTATTTGAGGAGTATGACTGAGATAGTATCAGAAATCTACCTCTAGATTCTATTTTTTTTATTGGATATGAGAAATGGAAATATGACACCTTAATTTTTGGTGATATATTCCTTCCCATCGCTGTTATCTTGAGGCTAAAATTTTTATGGGTTTTGTTCATCTACTCAGTATCACCTTGCATACCAAATTTTAGGTCTTGGGAGTCATCAAAGCTCATTATAGGTCTATTTCAATCTTCAGTACCTATATTTTCCTACACACATAGAAAAAAAAATTAAATCAAAAGCAAAAAGGAGAAAAACTAGGTTATGGGAAGAATGATCGCATAATCAATAACCTCTACTATTCTGATTACTACCTACATTAACCCTCAAGCTAGGGTCTTAGATCTGATGTAGTTCTCCTTTAAGGAACATGCATAATTAATGTAAGAATGAATTTTTCCTAGGCCCTTCCTTGATCAAGCATGCAAATATATATGTTATGTAGAAAAGTTGAGATATACTATTGATTGATTTTATTATGTCTAATTTGCCAAAATAGTAAGTGCTAGATATAAAATTCCTTGTCTAGTCTTTTATATAAGAGACTCATTATTTAGAATTTGGGAGATTTATTTAAATTTAGCCAAAATTGGTAAACTTAGGAATGAATCAAATAAAATGGGTAAGACTCATCTTATGAAATAAATTGACCATTGAGACCAAAATTACTCTTGGATAACAATGTCAAAAACTAGGCACCTTGGGTTTCAACATTGTAGTCTTATTTGGGCACTATTTTCTAGTGGGTATGGGACATGGGAGGATGGGTGTAGACCTAAGAGATGTAATTGGTTCTAAAAAGGTTAAGTATATAAATATATATATGACTAGGGATAATCAAAATGATGTTTAGAGAATGTAGTAAGACCAAGACAAGTCAGATAAAAAGACATGGCTAAATGTGAATAAAAGATCATATTCTCCAGTCAAAGTATCCTATAAAAGGATTATAAAAAGACATAATATGTGTGTTTGATTGACCAATTTAGGGTGTATACATTTTTCCACTTTTAATCTAGTGATGCAATGAAATGAAGTTCTAGAGTGAAAAAAGAAAGATGTGTACCTAAACTTACCTATGTGAAGATAAGTGTACTAAAAAGGGTCCAACTTCCTAGCCAGGTAAGGGGATGAAGAAATAAAATGGTGCTCAGAGAAAGAAAAAATCCCTATAATAGATGCCCCCCATACTGAATCTGAATAATGTCTAGAAAAGGGAAGGAATCCTTGTAATAGATGCCCCCTATACTAAATAGAAATAGTGCTTAGAAAAAGAAGGAATCCTAGTAATAGATGCCCCTTATACTAAATTTGAATAGTGCCTAAAAAAAGAAAGAATCCCTATAATAGATTCCCCTATATTGAATTTGAATAATATGAACTAGATTTGAGAATTACTTAGAGGTCCAAAACTAATGCCTATCCTCTATCTTGCACAAACTCCTAGGCTGAGTCTGAGTAATACTATGGACCAATCACTAAAAATGATCATACTATGTAACCTAATTAAAACCTAAGTAATGCCTAGGTGTAAACCAAAAATATTGGTAAATGTGTGAGAAGAAGATGGTATGTCCTACCATCCTAATCTGCATAATCCTAGAAGATGAAGGACATCAACATTCGTGCCATGCCCCCAAATCTAGTATATGAGTGATGCATCTAGATAATTTAGAAATATATATAACCACATGTGATATGATATATCATGTCATGTCCCAAGTGAAAAATTAGAGATCAAAACAATGTGCTCTACACTATGCCTATAATCTACTATCTAGTCTATAACTATGTCATGCTGTATGAAGTTGTATGTGTGAGGCATGTAGTAATGTACATACCCCCAAATCTAGTATCTAGATAGTTTATATATCTATAAATTGAAGGTGTATCCCTCTGAATGTTTTGAGTAATTTTGAGTGACCTAATGTAATTTGAACCATTGTATTATATTGACCAGTCTAATTTTAGTAGTGTAAAGTGACCCATGTAATTTGAATCACTGTATAAATATCAACTACTCTAAGTTGAGTGATGCTAAGTGACCCATATAGTCTGAACCACTATATAATATTGACCAATATAAATTAAGTAATGCTAAGTGACCCATATAGTCTAAACCACTATATAATCTTCACCAATCTAAACTGAGTAATGCTTATAGCCTAAATACTGGAGGTGCAAAAACTATGTTGAGTGACCCATGTAGCTTGAATCACTATATGTTTCGATCGATCTAAGCTAAATCTAATAATTTGACTACTAGAGGTGTGAGAACCATGGTGTGTCTATCTATGAGAGTGAATAGGTGTGATAGATAAGTGTATAAATAAGAACAATATGAATGATGATCCTCTTTTGGGGAGAGGTACAAGATCTTGTGATAGAGGAGGTTGAGCCAAAGGTGATGACTAGTTGCAAAATATATAGGAACTAGGTTGGTATAGCTTAAATTGATTGAGAGTCTATTATTTAATTGGTGAAATTAAATTACTAGGAGTGAAAAGTGTCTTTGATTGATTATTTGAATAGGCTAGGTTTCTTGTATGTTTTGAACAAATATTGATTAGTGAGGACCAAGCTGTATGAAAGTTGAACAAGTGTGGATTGGTAAGAACCAATTTGTATGTCTAGGTATAAGAGAGGTATAGGGGTGTGTAAATTATATAGTGAAAGAGTAAAGATTATGTGATGTTGAATTTGTCATCGTTATGATTACAAGGAACAAAATGATCTATAAAATGGAGCTAAGGGGCTCTGGCTATGAACAAAATAATGTTTTACTTTTGAATAGAAGAGTTGTTTGATATAGGAATTTGGATTGACTTTGGGTTCATTTGTATAGTGAAAAGTTTGAGATACTAGAGCCATGGAGTTTAATATGCTGAGGAGATGAGCACCTTCCACAAATCATTTTGAGTAGCTGATAGCCAGATTGAGGATGATGGGGAGATTAACCTAGTGAGTAAGTTGGTTACCTGATTTTTACCTATTTAGAATCCTATTTTGGTCATTTTTGAGTTGTTTTAAGTGGTCTAAAAGAGGTTTTATTAGTTCTATCACTCTTATCTTAGGGTGAGCACTATTGTCTAAGTTTTAACACTATTATCTAGTGCTAGTATCCTTTTACAGTGCTATTATCCACTGTGGATTATTTCTTGAGATTCTAATTTATCACATGTTGTTTGTATAGCTTGGTTGTTTACTTATCATGCTTGTCTGATATAAATATTGATTTATAGTGTTTTTGTAGGTCAACATATGGATGGGAGAGTTATGTAGAGGTCAGGTGATGGAGATACTGAGGATGTTACCTTTGTCTATTGATGAGCATATTATGGATAGGGATAGATTGGGTCATTATTGTGACCTAGGCATGGTGCAGTGGGATAGATACATGATTACCACCTTATGTGAGAGGTGAAATGTTGATACTTGTACATTATAGCTTTCTACTAGAGAGATCACTATTACTTTGGAGGATGCATACCATATTATACATTTTTTGATTAGTGGGTGATGAGTGACTTTGCAAGATGACATGGGTGAAACTATCATTGATCATGCATCTAGATACTTTTTATGGGCACCCATATGAGTACATCACCAAGGTAGTGATAGTGATGTGATCTTGTTAGTGACTATGTAGTTGAGTTTTTTGTGCTTGTAGAAATGGTTTGTTGTATTATTGGCTTCATTTATTGTAGTGGATGGTAGTGGAGTGTTTATTGCTTATAAGATTCATAGGGTGGTTCATAGTATTAAGATGTATGGTATTATATTTTCATGGGGTAGGAATATGCTTGCCCACTTGTAAAAAGACTTATATAGAGTTACTTAGGAGACATTTAGTGGTGGCATGGATGTATCCACTTTGTTACATTGTTGGTCATATGAGCACATAGTAGTTATATAACCTATTAGATTATTGAGGGTGAGTTGGGCATATCCATAGTCACTTGGGGAGTGATGGATGAGTGAATTGCCTATCTGATATCCTTTGATAGATCACTATAGGAGGATGCTAGATAGATTGATGTCCCAATATATCATATAGAGGCCTATATAAGATTTCTTAGATGATCTAAGGATGGGGAGTAGCTACAATATATGAGGGTTAGTTATTTGTTACATAATCATTGGACTAAAATTTATGAGCACATGACTAGGTAGTTTGGATTTTCATAGGATGTTCCTCCTACACCATGGGTATAGTTGAGGAGTACATCAGTACTAGTGAGAGCCAAGGCTCATGTGAGATTGATTGAGGCTAATTTGGCTCCATTTCCTTTGGATGCACAAGATATTATTATAGATATTCCTAATGTGGATGACATGGGATATACTAAGGGATATACTTCATGGTGGGTGAGGTAGTGGTGGGCTCCATTATATATTGTGGATGGAGTGGATGTTCCTACATATGAGGAGTTTGAGCTGATCTAGATGATGGGAGGATTTGAATTATACCTAAGTTTGTGCTCTAGTTTTGATTTGAAAGTATATATCTAATGTAGTGTTGTGATTCTTATGTGTGTAGGTGGGATGGGAAGTGTATAGGATGAGGCACTTGCTAGGGTGGCCAGGGAAGATGATGAGTTGTAGGAGACTATCATTAAGTTGACACTCTGAGAGCTCACTCAGCATGTTCTTGATGATGCCATAGAAGAGGGTTTGATAGAGAGTGATACTTATGGTTGGTGTTTATGCTCACTTTTTTTATTGGGCTGCTATAGCTATAGCTACATATGTTAGGGAAATAGGAGAGAGGGATGAGGTTAGAGTTAAGTGTTGGATAGGCATAGGATGCCTCCACCTGATTATGGTGTGTTGAGCATAAAGATTGTAGATGACTATATGAATCTTCAATAGTGATATGCAGACTTGTGTGAGGATCATGGTTGGATATTGGAGTGGGATAGTTAATAAAAGAGGCATTCAAGAGATTGATGAGGTGCAAGGTCATCAAGTGCTAGATAGGATTATGGGACTAGCACTAGAGGAGAAAGTGAGACTGAGAGTGAGGGTGTGACCCCTATTCATGATCTATTGTAATTTGACATGATGCATATGTTATGAAGACTTCATGGTGTGTGTGTGTGTGTGTGTGTGTGTGTGTGTGTGTGTGTGTGTGTGTGTGTGTGTGTGTGTGTGTGTGTGTGTGTGTGTGTTGGTTTGATTTTGAACTCATTTGCATTCATGTTATGGATTATAGAACATGTTGGTATATTACTTGAAAATGGTTGATCTAATATTGATTTTGAATTTGCATGTGCTTGGTACATGCTACTTGGGATATGAGATTTGATTTTTGATATGTTTGGGTGTGATGTTTGATATGTAAGAAAAAAGTTTGCTAGTTTTTTGTAATTTATAAATGGTGTGGATAAACTAAGCTGGTTTTAACATTTAAAAATTGTTTAGATAAGTTAATTTAGTTGAACATTAGTAAAATAGGGTTTGGATAAGTTTTATTTGGTAATGTCTAGACTAGAAAATCTGCTTCTAGGTAGGGATGGCTATCTAAAATTAGGAATGCTAGTTTTTAATAGGGGGAAAGTAAGATAGAACTATGTGCATATTACTTCCCTGAGAGTGGATCAAGAATGCAAAGGTTAGCTAGACCTTTGGCTCCATCGATACCCTGTTAAATGAAGCTATGAACTAATGATAAAATTAATTTATGTCATTATCATACTATGCTATATCACTATCTGAACCTTTTCAGCCACATGAACAAGTTCCCATACTACTCATGCTATGTAAGAATGTGTTATGTAGATGATGTTGTCTACTATGAAGAAGGCTCATTTTTTTTGTAATCAAATACCCTGTGGCCTTTATTTTGATGTATATAAATATGCAATATGTTGAGATGGAGATGAAACCTATGTTAAGGGATCATTTAATCTTAATCATAATGGGTTGATGCATGAGATAGGACCTTGAAAACTTAGTTGTAAAGAATATTTCTCTGGAATAGTACTCTATAATGTGGGCTCAACTATTCTTAATCATAGTGGATTACTATATGATATAGGACCCTAAAATTTATGCTATAATGGATATCTCTCCAGAATAGTCCTCTGATGCAGTACTTGTGACAATGTTGGATATGTATATGGAACTACACTATTATATGTGGGTTGTTTGTGTTATACTAGTTTTCAAACCTTCTAAATAGTTAAATAAAAGATCTCCTATGAGACTCTATCCTAAAACCAACATTATCATTATAATGAGTGACTGACGATTCTTGTAAAGGAATGTCCTAGGATGACTCAGTCATGGAGGAATGTAGTCTAGGGTTCCATAATGGATGAGATCTCTGTGTCCCCTATGTGAATTCTATAATACCATTATCAACACAACTATTAATGCAATCTTTGAGTCCAAAACAATCATTATCTCTATGTCCATGGTTGTGATGATAGTTTCAAAAAGGATTATGTGGCTATCTATGTAAAAGATGTGGATCTCATTGATGAATAGAAGGTAATGTGATTAACCTCCAATCTAGTAATGTTGATAATATGATAGATGGCTTATCCCACTATGAATCAAACTATAGTGGTGATTTAATATTATTTTTTATAGTGCATACTATAGGTTGTGTTCTAAGAACTTGCTCTTTGTTCTTGACTAGTTGCTTTTTTGGTTGTGGTTTCTTAGCTTGTCTAGGACATAGTGGATGCTGAGTAGTAGGAGCTATATCTAAAGATGTTGATGTGAAGTCTAGAGTGATACAATCAACTAAATCTACCTTAATTAATCCCAATTTATTTTCCAAAGCTATAATTATGTAACACAAATGTCTAAAATAAGGCTTTTTCTGATATAGTAGATGTTGGAGGAGAGGTTAGTGAAGGCCCTTGTGAAGATATGTTGAATATTTAGATCTATTAGTTTATATATCAATCTTAAAAAATGAGCCTTGAATCCTAAGATATACTCACTAACTAGATATGAATAATTCTAATGTAGTGTGGTAAGTTTTTCATATGTAACATGAGGTCCCATGTTTAAAATGTATTTCTTGAGAAATATCTCCTTTAAGTCATCATATGTGTTCATTGAATTGACAGGGAGTAGATAAAAGAACTAATTCTATGCTTCCCCCACTAATGTCTACTAAAAAAACTTAAGTAGAATCAAAAGGATTGCATGAGGTGGTAAAGACTTTCAAAAGGCCATAAGATGTGTGAATGGATCTCTACTTCCATCAAAGTGAGGTAATGATGGTGTTTGGAAATGATTAGGCAACGTAGATGCTATGAATGTCTTTGGAATAGGTTTACCATGTTGATTATCGAAATCCATCCAAGATTTATAAGTTTTGTTTTCAAAGGTAAAGAGATGTACTTGGTGTTTTAGTTCACCAACTACATGCATCAAAGAGATGATATCCTAGGATGGTACATTAGTATCTTGAAGTGATTTATTTAATCATTCAATTTGATTGTTAATTTTAACCATGGGAATGCTAAATTTAAGAAGTGGATCATAAATAAGGGGTGTGCTCATTTGAATCTTTAGATTAATGGTAACTTAAACCTTAATAGAGGGATGTGGGCTACCATTTTATTTAGGTGAGGAGTGAAAACTAGGTTTTACTATAGTGAAGGGTGTCTTGGGAGACTCATTAGTAAATTTATGTTTTAGTTAATCACATTGTAATTTAGTAGAAGATGTGATATTATAATTAAAATGTGCATAATTTGAAATATAATCATTAATATAAGTAGAAACATTATTTGGAATTGCATTAAGTTTGAGAGGAGTGAGAGAAGGGTTAGAAGCATGAGATGCATTTTATTCTTCACTATATGCATAGTAGTCATCATTATTCCATGCATTATCACAATATTTATTTTTTTCATTTGAAATATAATAATTTGATGTATCAATTTCAGTTTCAGTTTCATTCTCATATTCATTTGTATGTTCACTATCATATTCATCATCACTTCCATCATTGCTAGGGAAAGGTGTAAGAGAAAGAGTTAATTTCTTTCTAATATGAAATAAGTTATCATTAGAATTTGGAATATCATGTGTATATATTTTATCCATAGATGGAGTATATGCATTTTCTTCATTTTTGAAATGAGAAAGAAGAGTAGAAGAGTTATGATTTGAACATTCTTTTGAGAGAGTAGAGTTAGGAACACATAATGCATCTTTTGAACTATGCTTTGGTAATTTGATTATATTGTATCTATACTGTTGTATTTTGAACATAGTAGTAGAAAAATGTAGAGAGAGATTAGGTTCATAGGGAATAAAATAATCACAAATAAGATATTCACTTGGAAGTGCATGATTAATTTGTGTATTGTGTCTAGGAGAATGAGGTGAGAAGTATCTTTCCCATTTATCAAAGTTATTTTCATTAGAAGAATGAATAAAAGAGATGGGTTTAAGAGAAAAATATTCATCTATTTTTTATTCACCCTCATCATTATGTACATCATCATATCTTTGATTACAAAAATAGTCACTATCTTCACTATAAATGAAATCATTTTATATAGTTTTAGCTAATGTGCAATTTTGCAAATTTATCCAATCATTGTCATAATTGTAAGAAAATTTTAGAAATTGATCTATGGGATGAGAAGGAGGAATTGCCTTTGTGTCCATTTTATCACCAAAGAGCATTTTAAAAATTACTATGAATCAAATAAATGCACAAAGAACTACTAATATTGAATTTTGAAAATTACTTTTGATAACCTAATAAATTTGTAACAAATTCAATTTTTTTTTAAAAAAAATTGTAAGGGAGGGAAATTTGAGGTTTGAGGACCTAGTTTTTAAATATAGGGTGTTAAAATAGGGTTTTAAATTTTTTGAAAATTATGCAATAATTTTGAGTTCTAAAAATTATTTGAAAATAAGAATATGCACAAAAATTAACATAAAAATCAAAATTATGAAAATCAAGTTTTTGCACAAGAAACTACTAATTTTGAAATAATTTTTGACAAAGTAAATAATTTTTTAAAATTACAAAATAGTTTTCTAAAATTGGTAAGGAGGCAAGGCTTGTTGTTTGATGACCTAGTTTTGAAATCTAGGGTTTTAGAACTCGGGTTTTAGAATTTCTAAAAATTATACAATATTTTTGAATTCTAAAAATAATTTTTTGAATAGGATAAATTTACAAAATTTATTATAAAAATCAAAATTTAAACATCTAAGTTTTTGGACAAGATAAGGAAAAACCCTAAGTGTGGCTAGGGTTTTAGGTTTTTTGTAAGAAGTAAGTTAGGTTCACTAAATATTTTATTATTTTTGGGAAATTATATGTTTAATTCCTAAATAATAAGGGTATGGATTGATAGGGAAAATATAATTTAATATGGATAATTATAGATTTTAATTGATAATTATTTAAGACAAAGAGAAATTAACTTATCTAGATTTGTGTTGAAATGAAAGATTCTGATTATAGTATTTTGAGTAGCAAGACTGGGATAGTGAAAAAATCTAGCTCTAGCTTCTATTTTTTATTAGATGAGAGTGTAAAAAATAGGACACCTTAATGTCTAGTTCTATAGTCCTTCCTAATGCTATTATCGTAAGTCAAAAACCTTTTTGGGTTTTATTCATCTGCTCATTATAACCCTACATACCAAATTATAGGTCCTAGGAGTCATCATAGCTTGTTATAGGTCTATTTCAATATTTAGTACATGTATTTATCTATGCACATGAAAACAAAAAATATATCAAAAACAAAATGGGTAAAACTAGGTTAAGAGAAGAATGATCACATAATCAAGAACCACTGCTATTTTGATTGCTACCTACATTAACCCTCAAGATAAGGTCTTAGATATGTTGTAATGCTCCCTTAGGGAATGTGCATAATCAACATGCATGATTGATGTAAGAATGAATTTTTCATAGGCCCTTCCTTGATCAAGCATGAAAATCTATGTGTGATATAGAGATGTTAAGCTATACTATTAATTGATGTTACTATGTCTAATGTGCCAAAATAGTAAGTGTTAGATATAAAATTCCTTGTGTAGTACTTTATATAGGAGACTCATTATTTATAATTTTAGAGATTTATTTATATTTAGATAACATTGGGAAACTTATGAATAAAGTAAATAAAAGGGATAAGACTCATCCTATGGGATAAATTCACTGTTGGGACCAAAATTGCTCTTGGATAATAGCATAAAAAACTAGACACCCTAGGTTTCAATGTTGTAGTCCTATTTGGGCATTGTTATCTAGTGGGTATGGGACCTAGGGGGATGATTTTAGACCTAAAATATGTACTTGGGTATAAAAGGGTTAAGTTTAGAAAGCTACGGATGAGTGGGATAAGCAAAATGATGTCTAGGGAATGTAGTAAGACCAAGACAAGTCAGATAAAAAGACATGGCTAAATGTGAATTAAACATCATATTCTCTAGTTAGAATCTCCTATAAAAGTACTATGAAAAGACATAATATTTTTGTTTACTTGACCAATTTAGGGTGTATACAATAGATATATAGGTTTGAATTTTAAGATAATTTGTGTTAGATATACATAAAGTTTAAACTTGAAAGGATTCAACTAGGAGTTTAGTGAATGTATTCCCATTTTAAGATTTTAAACACAAATGAGGAAGTATGGATCTAATAATTAATGATAAACACATAGTCAGTCATCACCTATAGGCAGAATGATATTTTAAGTAGTGTGAAGTCTTGTACGAATATTGAAAATAATATACATGATTACATTGAATATAAGATATTAAATGGTAAAAAAATTACCAAAGTTATTAGATTGAATGTACACCCTCAAAATGTGCTCAAGACATCAAATATGTAGTTATAGGCTAGCCTAATCACCTATAAGTAGGATATTTGATAGAGTGGGTATGTTTTGAAGATGTGAGTTCTTAAATAAGTATGAAAGGTATATATATAAGTTTATAAACTTATAATACATTGATAAAGATCATTAAATATAATAATATTACCAAGAAAGACTTTATAAACTCTACATATATAGTCCATTGACACATACAAGCTTAGGTACAGTATGAGAGAGAGCTTGCAAGGTCAAAAGGGTGATAATATCAGATTTATTGCCAGAATCTGGATAATGTGAGTGCAATGGAGACGTGATCACACTAGATGAAGCAAGTGCACACCACATAAATGCTAAAGCAATTTAAAAATAACACAAGAAGATAAATTGCATAAGACAAAATGGAGAAAGCCAAAATATGATTAACATGAGATGGCCAAAGTGAGGAATATAAATAGGAGAGTACGTAAGTAACTCCTCCATAAAAGGTGGACAAGGCACCCCAAGAATAGAATGTAACTCCTCCATGAAAGGTGGTGACAAGGTGATAAGAATAGAGAAGTAACTCCCATCAAGGGAGTTACTTATGACACCTATGACACATCTATGACACACACTTCCACATAAGCTAGCCTATCCCACAAATGTAGGAAAACTCCAAGTATGCATAATAAATACAATTTCCCTACTAAAAAAATAGGGAAAAATAAAAACCTACACTAATACCCCCCATAAGTGTAGCTTAGGTGGGCAATGTGGAAATATAATGTTAGGATCTTAGAGTACAATTGATTACTTTTGTATAATCAACTAAACATGGAATTGAAACCAGAAGTAATAAATAACTACAAATCAAAAATAACAAATAATAGGAGATATAAGAAACAACCAATATTATATTAAACTCTTCCAGAAGGAAATACAATGAAGAAATCTCCCTCTTCTCACACCTCAAATATGTATAGTAATTCTCCCTCAAGAGTTCTCTCTCTCTCTTAATCAATTACAACCAACTCAATTATTGAATTGTATTCTTGTAGATCTTCTTGATCTTGCTCTTTGCAAATCTTCTTGATCTTGCTCCCTACTTACAACACTACCCCATGGGTCTCTTAAATAGAATTGAAAGCATAAAATAATTAGAAAAATAAACTCAAGACTAATTTTAGTCTTTACATGCAAACTAACTATTCTCTTAAAAATAACAATTTTAATTCTGGAAACGCACAGAAGTCAGTGTTGGTCTGAAGATGATCGATGCCAGCCAACCCCTAACCGATGTTGGTTGGTTTTGACTAATTTCATTGATGTTGATTGACCCCTAACTGATGTCAATTGGTTCTGACCAATGTCAGTTATTGTGTTATCCCAACAACCTCCACATTAGCTCATTAGTGAAGCTTTGAGCTCCATAACTCAACAATCTCCCACTTGGAAATTAACAACTACACCTGAACCTATACAACAACATCCTCTAAACATCTTTGGCTTGTTTCTCCCTCTTCAAGTTCAATCTTGAAGACTAATAAAAGTTGAATGAAGATTCAACTTCTCCTTTGTTACTAACGTTGTTAACATATCAGCAGGGTTCTTATCCATATGGATCTTTTCTAACTTCAATTGTCCATCCTCCAATACCTATCTAATGAAGTGGTACCTAAGCTGTATATGTTTGGTTCTTGAATGAAAGGCTGAATTCTTTGCCAAATGAATTGCACTTTGACTATCACTTTATAATCTATAACTCTCTTGCTCCTTTCCCAATTCTTCCATGAACTGAGTCATCCAAATCATTTCCTTGCTAGCCTCTATGACTGCAATGTATTCTGCCTCTATAGTAGACAAGGCAACAACCTTTTACAACTTTGAAATCTAGCTAACCATTGTTCCACCAACACTAAACACATATCCTATGGTGCTTCTCCTACCATCCAAGTCACCTGCCATATCTGAATCTACATACCCATGTAGAGAAGTGTTTGACCCTCAATAGCATAAATGCCTACTGCTAGTCCCTATCAGATATCTGAGAATCCACTAAACTACTTTCTAGTGTTCCTTTCCTAGATTGGCCATAAACTTGCTAACAACTCCCATTGCTTGGGCAATATCTAGTCTAGTATGTAATGTCCCTTTCTTACGGGCTTCTTTTTCTATCAAAAGATCTGATACCACTGTAATGTCCCTTTTTTAGGGGCTTCTTTTTCCATCAAAAGCTCTGATACCACTGTAATATCCCTTCGAATACCAAAACAAAAGCTCTGAATTGCTTATCTATATTTCTGCAAAATATCTTCAAATAGATAAATAAATCACAGTATAATCTCTTATTTATTTTCTCATATGCTTACAATAGAGGACCTTTGTCAAGTATATAATGAATATTGAAATTACGGCCTTAATAGCCTGAGTATTCTACAAAATTGGGAAATAAATCTGAATCTAGTATATCTTGGCCTGTTGTGTAAAAACACAGTCACTGACGTCGATTATACTACCGTCATCGGTTGACTGGGGTCATTAAATTGTCGATGTCGGTGAGATGTCAGCCAATGTTAGTCTCTGTAGGGCTCTGCCTGCCGATGTCAGTGTTTGATCTTTCCACTGATGTGTCATGGATTTGTATGGACTTCGTATGGCTACCAATATAGCACAATCTATATGCTTGATCTCAATATAAAGAACTATGGGCTAATACAAAGATCTATATCTGGATAATAATTGAATCAAACCCAAAATAAAGAAATACATGTGAACCCTTGTGATATTTTATGTATTAGAGCCATATATCTTTAGATCAGGGGTTGGAAATAGACAAGTTGTGCTTATTTGGTGGCCGTACAAAGTCCGTTTAGGTCCGTACAGATCCGCGTAGATACTGACTGCGGTAGAAAGAGATCCCTAGTGATTGACATCAGCTGACTGAAGACCAACATTGGTAGAGGACTGACAGAGACCGATGTCAGCAGTATATCGACCGATGCCGGTGACTATGTGTTCGACACAGCAGGTCGAGACGTCTAGATTCAAGCTTAATTTCTAGATTTACAAAAGCTCAGGGTTTTAAGATAGAATATTTCATATTATTTTATTTGTATGACAGAGACTCAATTATGTAATCATCTGAAAGAACAAGTGATAAGATCTTTGATTTGCTATTGAGAGATTACACTATGGTTTATTGTTTATCTTCTGAATTTATTTTGCAAGATTGTATCTTTGTTCAGAGCTTTTGTGTTTCTATATTTCCTATTTAAAGGAGATATTACAGTGGTATCAGAGCTTTTGCTTAGAAAAAGGAGCCTCTAAGTAAGGGACATTACAGTGGTATCAGAGCTTTTGACAGAAAAAGAAGCCCCTAAGAAAGGGACATTACAGTGGTATCAGAGCCAAATTCTTGCCATCCTGTTGGGTAGTTTGGGTAGGTCAGAGCTAAATTCCTACCAACCTGTTGGGTAGTTTGGGTAGATTGAATCAACAGAGTATCCATAATGTCTTCAAGTACTCAGAGATAGTGGGACTATGATATGAAGAAGTTGAAACTAAGTTTGAAGAG
Organism: Torreya grandis; assembly: GCA_037957365.1. Classification (NCBI taxonomy): domain Eukaryota; kingdom Viridiplantae; phylum Streptophyta; class Pinopsida; order Cupressales; family Taxaceae; genus Torreya; species Torreya grandis. Next base: position 1,529,665 of record JARHVA010004118.1, read on the forward strand.
GTTAAATGAATGTCTTTCATACCCTACATTCAAAGACAAATCCACATGATATATGACAGTGAATGATGAGTGGGAGTTATTAACCCCTCAAGCTTAGGAGAGGTTGTCTTTTGATTGCTTTATTAAGCTAAGGAGAGAGCGCTACAGATCACTTAGACAAGATAGCAACATGTCCCATGATTATTATGATTATTATGAGATAGGAGATAGTGAAGATGAGGATGAGTCTGATGCTTGCACTCAGAGTGGGGAGGTGTGCTTAGATGATATTGCATTGAGGGTTAATGATCTCTCAGCTATGGCAGAGATTGTAAAAGAGTCCCAGGATCTAATTATTGTAGATGACACTCAGGAGAATGTAGTGGACAGTTTTGAGGACTTAGTTTCACCGGTAGTTTCCTTCGATACGGAGGAGTTAGACAGTGATGCTATAGTTGTTGATACTCCGTATGTTGATATGAGCTTTGGAGTTGATTCATAGAGTATGGATGGTATTCTTATAGAGGTCAATGATTCTGAGTCTACTCATTTAGACCATGCATCAGAGGAGGATTGTATGAGACAATCTAGCCAGTGCCACCATGTGTCTAGTCAGCTGAGAGTTAGTGAGTGAGACATTGCTACCGCTTGCAAGCATTTTGATGCTGCTCATCAGTTGTTAGTAGTTTATGGATGGGGTTTTCCTACTAGCATTGAGTAGGGAGGCAGTTATTTTCCCTTAATAAAGATCCACTCTTTATGGGAGGCTATTCAAATTTTGAGACATGATTATATGCAGTTGGTAGCTGATAGAGATTATCTTATGGAGTGGGGCAGCACAGTGTATGATGCATTATTGGTCAAGGAAGATAAGGTGAGTGAGCTTACTCAATAGCTTGAGGTGACTTCTAAGATTCTTGAGAGTACGTAGTTGGCTTATGAGGAGTCATAATTTCATTTGGTTGAGATGACCATAGAGTTAGAACATTTGCAGTCTTCACTAACCCCAGACCCAGTTCATTTGTATATTGAGGTGGTTGGTGGTGAGTACATTCCTATAGTTGTTGCTAAGGAGCATGTTGTTGATGTTGACACACATGTTCAAGATTTGAGAGTACCTAATTTTGATGAGTTTGAGATACCAGTGGAGTCGAGTCTCCAAATTGATTCTTCTCACACATATGACAGTGTGGTACCATTTGCTATGCCACCTTTACAGAGGGATCAGTTATGGGATGGATTGGAACCATCTTTTGTAGATGGAATTGGTTGTTTGAGTTGTCCATTCTACTTGGGTTATGATACTTTGAGAGTTTATTTCTCATGTGTTCTTGACTATGGTATGTGTAATCTTAGAGTTCAGTTGAGTTTCATGCGCCAGTTTAATTATCAATTCCTCTTTGTCTTACTTCAGAGGATATTGTAGGAGCTTGCATTGATTATCATCAGTATAGAGCATGACTACATTTGGGATCCAGGTGGATTGAGTGGTTCATTATTTTACGATTACTTGGGTTCAAGCAATTTTAGGAGGGGTAAATTATCATGTCCCCTTTTTAGGTGACATTGCTCAGAGTTGATGATTAGCCTATTCTGTGACCTTCATAGGCTGATTGGATGGATAGAGGGTCATGATGGAGATTGGCTTGGATTTGATTTGCAGAATTCCTATAGTTGGCTTTCATTCAGGCTATTTCAGACACATTTGGCTTGAGCTCCTATTATTTAGGGATATTTGACATGCAACGGAGCACCTTTATTTTGGTATGGTCATGTGTGGAATCACTCCCTGGTTCACTAGCTTTGAACGGTTTGAGGATCTGACATGTATTGAGGGAGATATTAATATTTGATTGATTTAATCAAATATTAATTATTTAGCCTATTTTTAATTAGAAACCCTAATTCTAATTTAAGAAACCCTAATTAGGGCAAGCATATCTTTTTGAGGGTATAAGGGTTTCTCATGGAGGCCATTATTGATTATGCATTGATTATTGATTTTTGATATTGAAGAATTATTCTGTGAAGACTGAGCCAAGGGTTCCAAGATTCCATTTGCATTGGAGAATGTTCACTCTTCAGTGTGTGTGATTTAGAGGCTATGAAATATCAGCTAATCTATTGCCAAATTGAGAGATAGCTTCATACAGAAGTTATCACAGAGGTTTATAGATTTGAGAGGTAACTTCATATAGAGGTTGTCACAGAGCTTCCCAGGTATTTATTTTATTAGGTTTTTGATTCACTAAATTATACAGATAGAGATCTTCTGTATTAGAGCCATATATCTTTAGATTAGGGGTTGGAAATAGACAAGTTATGCTTATTTGGTGGCTATACAAAGTCTGTTCAGGTCCATAAAATCCATACAGATACCGACTGTGGTAGACAGAGATCCCCAGTGACTGACATCGGCTAACTAAAGACCGATGCTTGTAGAGAAGAATCAACAGAGACTAACATCGGTAGTATATCGACCAACATCAGTGACTGTGTGTTTGACATAGCAGGCCAAGACATCCAGATTCAAGCTTAATTTCTAGATTTGTAAAAGCTCAAGGTTTTAAGATAGAATATTTCATATTATTTTATTTGTATGATAGAGACTCAATTGTGTAATCATCTAGAAGAACAAGTGATAAGATCTTTGATTTGTTATTGAGAGATTATACTGTGGTTTATTATTTATCTTCTAAATTTATTCTGCAAGATTGTATCTTTGTTCAGAGCTTTTGTGTTTCTATATTCCCTATTTGAAGGGGATATTATAGTGGTATCAAAGCTTTTGCTTAGAAAAAAGAGCCCCTAAGTAAGGGACATTACAGTGGTATCAGAGCTTTTGACAGAAAAAGGAGCCCCTAAGTAAGGGACATTACATAGTACATACCAACCTGGCCTTATGTCTCATTTGTCCATTCTCTCCTTCCTTTAACTTGTATACCCATTTTTTTTAAGTGCTTTCTTTCTGGCTGGTAACTCAACCAAATCCCATGTATGGTTCTCTTCCAAGGAATCAATTTCCTCATTTATGCCATGCTCCCACTGTTTCCTAGATTCTACCTACATTACCTCATCAAAACTTTCTGGTTCTCCACCATCAGTGAGCAACAAGTAGTATAAAGAAGGGAAATAATGAATTGGAGGTTTACTTACCCTTTTAGACCTCTTTATGGGCATTTGAGACTCATTTATAGCTTGTTGTCCACCCAAATTTCCTTTTGACAATGACTGATCTCGGTCATCTCTAATCGATGTCGATTTGCACTCGACCGATGTCAATTCCTCCTGATCAACATTGATTTCCACCTGACTGACATCAATTTCTACCTAACTGACATCAATTTCCACCTAACTGATGTAAGTTTCCACCTGATTGATGTTGGTCTCTATGTTTTCCTGTGAGTGATGATTTTTACCCGTGAGCTCATTTTAGGTCATAACCTCTTCCAAATCAAGATTACCCTGCTCAAAATTATTCAGTCTCTTGAGCTGATCACTGTACATCACCTTCTCATTGAAAAATACATCACAACTTCTAATAATTTTGTTAATTTCTAAATTCCACAATCAAAATCTCCAAAACCATAACCAATAAAAGTGCACCGCATAGATTTAGCATTCAACTTCTTTCTATTTTCTTTATCAATGTGCAAAAAATCTTCAAAACCAAAAACTCTAAGAAATGAAAGATCTACCTTTTTACCTATCCAAGCCTCTTCTAGAATTCCACCATCCAATGTAGTAGAAGGTCCTCTGTTAATTAGGTAAACCATAGTATCTACAGCTTTTGCCCAAAACTATAAGGGCAAACCAGCATACAACCTCATACTCCGTGCACACTCCATTATTATTTTATTCATCCTTTTAATAACTCCATTTTGTTGAGGTGTCCTTGGAACTATCCTTTCCCTATGTATTCCACTCATAAAATAGTAACTATTAAATTTATTGCTTCAGTACTCACCACACTTGTTAGATCTAAGGCACTTCAATCTCAAACCTGTTTCATTCTCAACCAAAGCTTTCCATTTCTTAAATGTGTCAAAAACATCATATTTTATCTTTATGCAATAAACCCATATCTTTTTCGTAGCATCATCAATGAAAGAAACATAATACTGTGATCTTTCAATATAAGCTACCTGAGCTGGTCCCCACACGTCTGTGTGAATAAGTTCCAACTTGTGCTTCTTCTTTATTGACCCAGTTTTGAGAAACCTCACTTTCTTCTATTTCCCAAAAATACAATGCTCACAGAAATCTAGATCTATGTTTTTCAAATTTGAAAGCTTACCTTTTAACTTAAGAACATTCATTCCCTTCTCACTCATGTGACCAAGCCTATAGTGCCACAACTTTGCATCTACATCTGAAATAGATAAAATAGAAGGATAATAATCATTAATAAAAGTAGATAGATAAAGTGTACCTACTCTCTTACCTCTTGCTAATACAAGTGCACTCTTGGAAACTTTCCAAGATTCAGTTGTGAGAGTTACTGTGCAACCCTCATCACCCAACTTTCCTACAAAAATTAGATTCCTCTTCAGGATGGTTACATGCATGACATCCTTCAACACCCATGTGTTGCCATTCTACGATTTCAGCTACACTTTTCCTTTGCCAACAATTTTACAAGGCTCATCATCCCCTAAATAAACTTTTCTAAAATCTCCATGGATATAATCATTGAAAAATTCTCTATTTAGGGTTGCATGGAAAGAGGCACCAGAATCTAAAACCTATGATTCTACTTTATTATCCAAAGAAAATAAAAGAGCATCATGTGCAACAATACCTACAACTTTTTCTTCTTTATTACCTTCATGCTGATTTTCTTTGTTATCCTTCCACCAACAATCTTTCTTTGCATGCCCTTTCCTTCCACAATTCTAGCATGTTATTCTTTCATTTCTAGATTTGGATCTACTTCCCATCTTTGACCTTGATTTCCCTTGCTTTCCCTTCTCTCTTTGCCTTCCCCTACTTTCAACACTTAACGCATTACCTGATGTTTCCCCTATGCTTTTCCTGTGAATTTCTTCATTCAATATTACACTAACAACATCATCAACTTTCAAGATATTTAAAGCAGATGTAGTATTACTAACTACCATTACCAAACTATGTCAACTTTCAGGTAAAGAGCATAAGATTAAGAGAGCCTTAATTTCATCATCAAAAACTATTCTGACTGAATTTAACTGATTTACTATTGCATAGAAATCATTAAGATGACTAGATACAAATCCACCTTCCTACATTTGCAAATTAAATAATTGCTTCATAAGATATACCTTATTCAAAGCTAAGGGTTTTTCATATAAATTTGCCAAAGTATCCATTAACTCTACTGTTGTCTTTGTCTGTGATAAGTTGGAAAACATAGAAGCTGCCAAGCTCAACCTTATAGATCCAAGAGCCTTTCTATTAAGAACATTCGATTCTTCATCTTCCATATCTGTGGGCTTCCTTAAAACCCCACCAAATGGTAAATATAGATCTTTTTGATATAGATAATCTTCAATCTGCATCCTCCATAATTGATAATTCTTGCCATTGAATTTCTCCATTCTTAGTTTACTTTCTTCTGCCATTGCTTTACTCCCACTCAATTAGAAACCCCTGTGAGTGAATTTTGTAATCAACAAACACTACCACACTCTGATACTAGTTGTTAGTGTATACACATAACTTTGATACCACTTGTTAGGATCTTAGAGTAGAATTGATTACTTTTGTATAAGCAACTAAACACGGAATTGAAACCAAAAGTAATAAGTAACTAGAAATCAGAAATAACAAATAATAGGAGATACAAGAAACAACCAATCTTGTATTAAACTCTTCTAGAAGGAAATACAATGAATAAATCTCTCTCTTCTCACACCTTGAAGATGTACAATAATTCTCCCTCAAGAGTTCCCTCTCTCTCTCTCAATCAATTACAACCAACTCAATTACTGAATTGTATTCTAGCAAATCTTCTTGATCTTGCTCTTTGCAAATCTTCTTTATCTTGCTCCCTACTTACAACACTACCCCATGGGTCTCTTAAATAGAATTGAAAGCAAATAATAATTAGAAAAACAAACTCAAGACTAATTTTAGTCTTTACATGTAAACTAACTGTTCTCCTAAAAATAACAATTCTAATTCTAGAAATGCACAAAAGTCGGTGTCAGTCTGAAGATTACCGATGTCGACCGACCCCTAACCGATGTCAATTGGTTCTGACTGATTCCACTAATGTCAGTTGGTTTTGATTAATGTCAGTTACTGTGTAAGCCTATTAACCTCCACATTACCTCATTAGTGAAGCTTTTAGCTCCACAACTCAACAATCTCCCACTTGGAGATAAACAACATCACCTAAACCTGTACAACAACATCCTCTAAACATCCCTAGCTTGTTTCTCCCTCTTCAAGTTAGATAAATTGCATAAGACAAAATGGAGAAAACCAAAATCTAATTAACATGAGATGGCCAAAGTGAGGAATATAAATAAGAGAGTACGTAAGTAACTCATCCACAAAAGATGGACAAGGCACCCCAAGAATAGACTGTAACTCCTCCATGAAAGGTGGTGACAAGGTGATAAGAATAGAGAAGTAACTCCCATCAAGGGAGTTACTTATGACATTCTTATGACATCTATGACACATCTATGACACACACCTCCACATAAGCTAGCCTATCCCACAAATGTATGAAAACTCTAAGTATGCACAAGAAATACAATTTTCCTACTTGAAAAATAGGGAAAAATAAAAACCTACACTAATACCCCTCCATAAGCGCAGCTTAGGTGGGCAGTGTGGAAATATAAAATGGGTCCCAAAAATTAGGCCTGATGAGGTACCCATGTACAAATGCAATCTCCCATAAGATAGAGAAAAGGAGAAAACCCATAGGAAAAAACTCCCCCTAAAAGAGAGACATAAAAGAAAGAAGAGGCTAGTAGGCCCTCCCTGAAGATAATGCTACTGTAGATGTAGACCGCACCCCAAGAAGAGCTCATAGATGAATAAACTTGCTCTTGGTGAAAGGTTTGGTGAAGATGTCTGCAACCTACTCTGAAGACTGACAAAATATTAAGTTAATGACCTGACTATGAATAAGCTCCTGAATGAAATGCATGTGAATCTCTATGTGCTTGGTCCAGTAGTGCTGAACTGGATTCTTGCAAATCTAAATGGTACTCTGGTTGTCACAATAAATAATGGTGGGCTACCTGATAGGAATGTTAAACTCAAAAAGTATCCCTTGAAGCCAAATAGCCTCAGTAGCTACATTAATAGCTCCCCTGTACTCTGCTTCTATGGATGATATAGCAATAGCATTTTGGTTCTTGCTAAACCAACTGATAAGACTAGAACCTAGAGAGAAACTATAACTAGAAGTGGACTTGCGAGTCTATGAATCACTAGCCTAGTCTGAATCTATATATCTAACCAAGTCAACCTCTATGCCAAATCTATAATTAATCCCATATCTATGTGAACCCTGTATGTAATGCAAGATCCTCTTACCTGCTTTCCAATGCAACTCATAAGGTTCCTGCATGAATCTAGAGACAAGTCCCACTGTATATGATATGTCAGGCCTGGTGTGAGTCAAGTAGATGAGACTACCAAAAAGTTGTCGATATCGAGTGGCATCAACCAATGGTGAAGAACAATCAGCCTCAAGCTTGACTCCTGATAGAAAGGGAGTTATAGATGGCTTGCAATCAACCATGTGAAACTGAGCCAATAAGTCAAGAGCATACTTAGGCTATGTAAGAGAAATCCCTGAATCTGACTGTGATATCTTGATGCCAAGTAGTGAAACAAACCCAAGTCTATCATGTCAAATCTATCCTTGAGAGATGCCTTCACCACTACAATAGCTGATAAAGAACTCTCGGTGATCAAAAGTTCATCAACATATAGAACCAAAATCAAGAGCAAATCATCCTACCATAAGAAGTAGACATTGGGATCAGAATGGCATCTAGTGAAACTCACTATGAGAAGGAAAGAATCCATCTTGGCATACCAAGCCTGAGGGGCCTGTTTGAGGCCATAGATATATTTTCTAAGTCTGCATACTAAGGAAGAATCTTAAACAAATCTTGGTGGCTGCTCCATATAGATCTCCTCCTCTAGGTCTCCATGAAGAAAGGAACTCTTCACATCCATTTGATGCACATCCCATCCATGTACTGTAGCAATAGCCAAGGTGAGTCGGATAGAAGTCATCTTTGTAATGGGTGTAAAGGTCTCTAAGTAGTTAATGATTGCCACCTGTGAGAAACCCTTGATGACCAATCGTGCCTTATACTTGTCAACTGACCCATTTGCTACAAACTTGGTTTGATATATCCACCTACATCAAACCATCTTTCCTCCCTTAGGAAGTGAATTCAAATCCCAAGTGTGATTTTTGATTAACGAAGAATATTCTTCCTCCATAGCATTATCCCACTTAGGTACCCATGATGCCTCTCAAAAAGTCTATGGATCTAAAACTAAAGTAAAGAAGGCATGTGGATCTCTCTAAAAATCCCCCTAGTATGTCTGTCATCTATGAGATCTTCTACCCAAGTGCTAGCACTCTTAAGTGTCTATCTAGCCCAAAGTGGCCCAAAAGTGGGTGAGTTAGGTGCTAACTCCTCATACTCTAACTTACTAGTGGTGGATGACTCTACATCACTGTCCTCACTGTCTGAACTAAAAGAAGAAGATGTCTCTAGCTTAAGAACCTACTATGGCTAATTTGAATCTGATGAGCAGTCATCATGAAGAAGTAGATCTGATGAGGGATAAGAAGTGTCAAGTGTTGAGTCTCTAAGACTCTCTTGAAAATGGACACTTCTCTTAATGAACAACTCATGAGTGACTGGATCTAGAAGGTGATATCCCTTAATAACATCTAGATATCCTACAAAGATGCAAGGCTTAGACTGTCATTCCATAGCTTTGCATTTCTTCTTTGGAATGCGGGCCATGGCTAGGGATCTAAAAAATATAAGGTGCTCAACATCAGGTTTCCTTTTATGCCAAGCTTTAAAGGGTGTTATCCTTTTCAAAGCTTTGTGAATAACCTTATTTTGAATGTAGCAAGCACAATTGATGGCTTCGGCCTATTACTATGGTGCTAAGGATTTAGAGTGAATCATATAGTTACCCATCTATTTCAAGAACCTATTTTTGCATTCTACAACCCCATTTTGTGAAGGACTATAAGTGATTGTGTGCTATAAATCAATCCCCTCTGTGGTGCAAAACTACTCAAACCTAATGCTGACATACTACCCTCCATTATAAGTTTGAAGAACCTTGATGGATTTCTCACTCTATTTCTTAACAAGAGCCTTAAAGTCTAGAAAATTTTCAAACACTTCAGACTTTTGTTTGAGAAAATATATCCAAGTTTACCTAGAGAAATTATCAATGAAAGTGAGGATGTACTTGGCCCTTGTGAAAGATGGTTTGGGAAAGGGTCTGGATACATCACTGTGGACTAACTCCAAAGGTTGTGAAGCCCTCCAAGCTTTGCCTTTGTCAAATTTTGCTTCAAGATGCTTCCCAAGGGAACACCCCTTGCGAAGTCTTTTTGAAAATTAGACACAAGGCAAGCCAATGACCATATCATGTTTGCAAAGTTGCTCAAGGCAGTGGTAGTTAAAGTGGCCAAACTACTCATGCCACAATTTGCTAACTCCATCTGAATGAGTTAGCAATGCTATTTGAGAAGAATTAGGTGCAAAATGTGAGAAGGTGTATAACCTAGCTTGGTGATCTGCCCTACCCACTACCACTGTAATATCACTATGCAACTCCCTGATAGCCATTGAATCTGGTGAAACCTCAACTCTCATGCCTTAATCAATGTGAGTGATTTGGTACATTGATAGGAGATTGGTTGAAAGAGAAGGAACACTTAGAACATTATTGAATTTTCCTCCTTCCATTTCAACTGACCCTCTCCCTACAACAAAAACTGATGTGTCATCACCCAAACTAATTGAATTCATGCTACAAGGCTCTAAATATGAAAACTCAACTAGTGAAGAACCCATGTGGTGAGAAGCACCTGAATCAATGACCCATGATGTTGTAGAAGTTGTAGTAGCTACAAGGGCCTTGCCCTTTTCTTTTTCCTTACTCTTGTCTTTTTCCTTGGTAGAATCTTGGGTAGATGAATTCTGCTTGATGGACTTAGGAACACCTATGTTGTTCTTCTCTAGAAGATGAGTTAGGTGATCTATTTGTTTCTTCATGCATTTGTGTTCATCATGCCCTATATTTTTACAATAGGTACACTTAACCTTCTCCTTCTTAGGTTTGGCATTGGAGGATGAAGACTCAGTGTTGATTTTGGCAGGATTATTATTTCCTTTCTTCTTCTCCTGGTCTTTGTTCTTTTTCTTCTTCTCCTTTGTTAAAGTCTTATCCTTACCATTTCTAGCTATCAAAGGTTGGGGTTGAGTAGACTTCATTATGCCCATTTTAATTATCTTATCTTGCTCAGTAGTCAAGTTAGTAATGAATGAATCCAAAGAAGGCATTTTCCATGTAGTGCCAATGGCACTTTTTGTGGCATGGAAAGTGGAGACAAAGACTGAATAGCTTGGACCTAACTTTGTGAGAATGGAAAGGATGAGTTGATCATCTTTCTTCTCTATCCCACATTATTTCAATTACAATCTAAGGGCCTTAAACTTAGTGAAGAAGTCCTGTAGGGTGTCAAAGTTGCTAGGACTTAGACTTATGAGTTCATTTTTGAGCTCATGACTTCTCATCTCATCAAGCTTCCCAAATAAGTTTTCTAAGGTGTCCCATATGTCATTGGGAGTCTTGGAGGATTATAAATGGAAGATAAGTTCTAGAGACATAGACGAGCTCAGTAATCCATAGGCTTCATCACTACGGTTGTACCACTTGACCTTTTCAACATCAGTGTTGGGTTCTACTTTAGTACCCATGGTGATCCTATACAACCCTTTGCTTCTAAGAATGATTGAAATTTTAACCTTCCATTCATGATATTTGAATGGTGTTAGGGGTTTAAGTTGAAAATAATCCATTTTAAGCTGAATTTAGTTGAATTTGTGTTGATTGCAATTGTGAAATTATGCAAAAAGGAGAATGAAAGCAAAGATTTACAAGTTGTGAAAAGAAATCACACTCCCCCCTCAAAAGAAAATATTGAGCCCCCCCAAATATGCAAGTGCATGCTCAAAAGACATTGAGCTCAGCTGAGAATCCATCTTAGAGCAATCAGTGCAAGAATAAAGCAAACAAGATGTCAGACTCAACCGAAAATGCATCCCAAGAGACCCAAATTTTTGGCACTTTATAAAATAGTGCATTTTAAACAAATAATAAGCCTAAATTTTGGATAATTTAATTACAAACACTTTTGAAAAAAATGGCACCCAAATTTGAGCTACCGTTTGCAAGATATTAAAGGTTCAATTTTCCCGTAAACTAGTGTTTTTACAAAAAAAGCACTAAAACATTAAAAATGATGCCTATTTTGATAGATAAAGTGGCCTTCCAACCAATATTTGGATTGATCATAGAATGAGGAATCCAAATGAGGTTTGTGTGAGGGGGAATTAGCCTCCTACTAACCCGGGCCTCGCCCTTCATCTTCGAGACGTGAAGATACAAGTTTTAAATGAAAACCCCCAAATTATCAAACTGTCTAAAAAAATAAATATTCAGTCAAATTGACTGATTTTTGTTTTACAAGTCAATTTTTAACTAAAAAATTTAAAGCAAAGATATAATGAATGGATGCCAAGTTTCCAAGGGCCCACATGGGATGCCAAGCAAGGAAGGGGCACCAAAAAGAAAACACAGTCCATATTTGCTTGTAGAAAAGACAAAATAAAAATATACAGACCTACTAGATGTTGTATGGCTAATGGAGCCTTGCTGGAAGGACCGTGGCATGGCAAAAGGATAATAGTAGAAGTGGTAGAATAGACAAATGATCAATAGACAAAATGCAGGCAGTGGCGCCCCCAAAAAAGGACACAGATCAGAATATGCTTGCAAAAGAAAGAACCTACAAACCTACACACCATATGCCTTAATGGCATGTCTTTCTTGAAGACATGGAAAATATAAAAAAGGTCAACTGAGGGTCTCAACCCAAGAAGAAATAGTCAGCAATCGGCTAGCGCTAGTCTCATATGTAGTCGACCCCTTCCTTGAAGCAGGAGCAGAAGAAATGGAGTACTGAAATGGAGCACTGAAATGGGTGATCTGTCACTAGACTACGCCTCTCTCCACTTTTCAAATGACTAATTCATATCAAAATAACTTTAAACTTGTAATGAGAAAAGCATGCCATGGCACTGGACTACGCTGTCTTTTCCTACAGAATGACCAAAAGAAAAGGAATTCTACTACCTTTGCTAAAGCCACAATAGATTTAGACAAGATGTCTTGGCAAATACTAAATCAGAAGTAAATTTTTTTTAAACAAGTTCTATATGGATTTGCATGAGTTTTCAAGAAACTCTACCAAAGCTCTCAAATGCAATGGATTTTTAAAAAAACTAATAAGAAAACAAAGTAAGAATTTTAGAATAGTATAACCAGACACACGATTACCAAAGTGGCTCTGATACCATATTAGAGTTGTTTCCAAAATCTGGATAATGCGAGTGCAATAGAGATGTGATCACATGAGATGAAGTAAGTGCACACCACATAGATGCTAATGCAATTTGAAAATAACACAAAAAGATAAATTGCACAAGACAAAATGGAGAAAACCAAAATCTGATTAACATGAGATGGCCAAAGTGAGGAATACAAATAAGAGAGTAAGTAAGTAACTCCACAAAAGGTGGATAAGGCACCCCAAGAATAGACTATAACTCCTCCATGAAAGGTCGTCACAAGGTTCTAAGAATAGAAAAGTAACTCCCATCAAGGGAGTTACTTATGACATTCTTATGACACCTATGACACATCTATGACACACACCTCCACATAAGCTAACCTATCCCACAAATGTAGGAAAACTCCAAGTATGCACAAGAAATAAAATTTCCCTAATTAAAAATAGGGAAAAATAAAAACATACACTAATAGATAATATGTTTTAAAAGAGGCTAATAAATTTTATAAATTGTTAACCAACTTGTAAACATCATGAAAAATCCTTGGGTTGCTCATTAACTTACAGAAAATCTTAAACTCCATACAAAATCATGGCATAAGGTAGAATATGGAGGTTTGTGAAGATGTGAAGTCTTTGATGTAGAATAGTGGGTTGTAGCTTTGATATAAATATTGAAACATGAAATTAATTTTGAAGACAATAATACCCTAAGAAAAGTATCACATAAGCTAACCAAATAATATTATCTAAACCCTACATACATAATTGGTTTGGTGCATATAGGTCTACTTAGTCAAAGTTGGGGTATCTACTTGGTTTAAGGCTCAAGAAGTCTATGGAGAGAAATTAAAATCACTTATAATAACTCTCTAATGATATAATGACATTTCCACATGATTCTTATGTCTAAGAGAAATAAGGTTAAAGTTTAAGGAACTCATCTAAGTGTGGTAATCTTAAACATACACACACAAGCCTCTGTGCCTCAAAATGGTGAAGAGTTAGCCTATTGAGGATGATAAAAGAACATTATGAGTCTAAGGAGATGTTTATAGAGTCAAATGGTCATTATATAAAGTTTGAAACCCTAAAACAATGAGAAAAGGGTCCTATATAGGTTGTTAGGGTCACTTATAGTAGCTAGTTTAAGAACCTTAGGTGTGAGCTAAGGATAATCACAGTATGTCTAGAGGATAAGTAGAAAAGATAATCACTTGAAGACATTATAAAATGGTGCCACATACCTCCCTAATGTATCCAAAGTCTAACTAAAAAATGTGAATCCCTTCCACTCATTTTCTCACTTCTAGTCCTCATAAATGAACACTCAACCACTCGAGAGAGTCTCAAAACTTGCTTAGATATTTCTTGATAGTTTTCATTGTATAAAATGGTGTTTTGAGTGTTAAAGGGGCCTATACAATTCTAACTTATGCCATCAGGAAGGCGAAAGAGGATATATTCTTTACAAATAATCCTAAAGAACAAACAATGCCTTTAACCCTCCTAAAACTCTCTTAGTGATTTGATATGAGAAATTTACCTTAAAAAATTTCAACATTTTAATCACTTTGGTTACACTCCTAAATTTCATAATCACCTTACAATGGTACTAGTTGGTATGTGAAGATACAAATGTGTATAAAACATGTATACATTCATAGTTATAATCTTATTTTTGAAGGTAAATAATAGGGAGTGGATTCTAAACCAAGTGCATCGGTATATCAAGAATTAAAAAGGACTATAAAAAAATATACACACCTCTATGAGTATCTAAAAGTGATACACAATCTTTGTAAGTTATCAAGTGGGTCAAGAACAGAATAATGCATAATTTTACTCGCCAAAAGGCCTATATGTAGGCCTTTAAGACACTTAAAGAGAAATATCCTTAGTGGATTGAATTGCCTAAGGATGATTTATACATAAAAAATCAAATATTTAGAACCTTAAAATTTCTTGGAAAAACATTAAAACTATCTCTCATGCATGTCAATTGCTTATACTAGGGTTTTTGACCATCTGATGGTTGATCCATCCATACAGGGTGTCAAGAGTTAAAAATTGACATGGAGTATGGTATTGGCATGTGTAAATTTAATCACACACTTCTTATAAGTTTCACATGTGTGGGATTTATTTTAGGCCAAAAGAATTTCTAGGCAAGGAGGCTTAATTAAGGAGAGAGAATGTTATAAAAATGACACTTCCACTAAAATTAAGTACATGAAATTTGGCATGAATTTGTAAATACATAATGGGTAATCACATATTTTCTCAATTTCCTAATAGCCTCTATAAATTATTATACACTATGAGGTTTACACATTTTCAAGGCTATAAGGAATGAGTCTAAATTAGAGCTTTTAGTGAAAAATGAATTATTGGGGGTAGTTTAAGACCACCAAATGAGTTTTTATAGTTATAATATGATATTAATATTCTTTCCGTGGAGAGATAATTATTTGGAGAAGATGAAATCAAGTTTTGATGCTTGTAAACAAGATTGGCCTAATGAGACAAAGAGGTTCCAAGACACCTACAGAGATAGATGATGATTACCACTAAGATGTTAGTTGGGATAGCTTATAAAATGGATTAAAGGTGTCAATATTAGATATGTAATGTAAATCAACATGACTTGATGGTTAAGAGTGCCATTTGTCTATTCACAAGCCAAGACAAAGGATAGTTTTGAAGAGCAAAGCAAGGTGCCAAGCAAGGCTTAAGATTTCCAAGCCACTTGGAGTAGAAGATCATATTAATAAGATCAAAACTTGTCCTTGAGGACCTGCTAGGTTAGTTTCATAAATATTTATTGATTTTAACTCTTCATGAGACACTTGTCTTCCTCTTTCATACACCCTTCTCTCTTATTCTTTCTTATTTCTCTATATATTTAAACTTTATAGGATATGTTTGCATCCCCCACTTGGGTATGGAAAATACCTACCCATTTTCAAGATTTTTATTAATTATAAACTTACTTTTTAACCTTTGTTATTAACTAGTTTCAATATGTATGTTTGACTAGTTGATCTTGCTAAGTGATAGTCTTGCTTCTTTATCATGTTTATCCTTTCTTGCATTCATGTTTAGTTTGGAATCCTTTTTAGCCATGTAAAGTGTCTAAGTGAGGTGTGAAGGTTGAATGAGTATCTTATTCATTAGTGTCATGTTATGATCTTTTGACTAGTCCTCCTAGCCTAAACATCCTCATAACATTTATGATAAATATTGATGTAGAGATGTAGATTTAGAGTAGTGTTTGTTGTAGGTTAGTCTCATGTTTGAAGTGAATTTTTAGGTGGTTAGTTATGGTAAAATAATATTTAGTGCATCACCCCATTAAAATAGGTTTATCTCTCTTTTCCTAGCAAATGGTAAATTAGTATTTGAGCTTAATTGATTCATCAAAGGGAGCTAGCCCTTTAACCTAGAGATTCACCTCTCGAATAGGTCACCCATAACCTTGACGTGTTTCTATGTTATTAAATTTTTTTAAGGCTTGAAATACCTTCAAAAGGGTGAAAATTTGGTTGATAACATATCTTCATGGTGAACTTTAGCTAGATATTTCTTGTGCCATGATTCCTATCAAAGGAATCAAGTAACGCCTAGAACCTAGTTAAAGACTAAATACATTGTAAAAAAATTAGATGACCCTAGGAAATATATTTTTTATGAATATGTAGGAATAATTAATTATCTACTCATGTTAAGGAGGATTTAGATACTCCTAAATTAATGAAAAATGATCCTAATGGCATATGGACACTTGAATTTGATGGTAGTTGTTCTTTAGATAGTGTAGGAGCATGAGCCACTCTTCTACCTCAAAATAAAGATATTTTTCCTTTATGATATAAGTTATAATTTGAATGCACCAATAATTTTTTTGAAAATGAAACATTGGTACTTGGTTTATATGTTTCCAAATAAATGGGAATCATGAATTTTAAAGTTCTAGGAGATGTAGAACTAGTTGTCAAATATATAAAAGGTCAATATTAGGTGAAAAATGATCACCTAAATCATTACATAAATAGATTTTTAAATAATATAGAATATTTAAAATCCTTTTCCATCACTACCATCTCAATATAAATCAATTTCAAAGCATATACCCTCATAGTATTTGCTTCTATGTTGATTCCTTATATAGATAATAGAAAAGAAAATCATACAATTGAGATGCTATACATGCCTAGCATACCAGATAACTTAGATAATTGTAAATTTTTCCATGATGACTAATATATTATCAATTTCATGCAAAAAATTTGATATTTTTATGTTAGTGAATCATCATATAGAGGATCTTCAACACAAACTCAAAAGGAAGGCATTACTGAAGAGCAAGATGAAAAAGGGGTGATCAAAATTAAAGGAAACAAGATTCATAGAGGTTTGGTTTCCTTACAATAAATTTTTGATAAGCATGATAGGTTTATAAAAATAAAACATAGAAGAATTATCTCAATTTAGTAGATTATGAAACGATGAACATTGGTTCTTAAGAACAACCCAAGTTAGTAAACATTAGAAAATGTTACTCACCTAAAGAGCAAAGAAAATTTATCACTAGGATTTGTAAATATAGTTATATTATCACATATTAATATGTATATCTAAAGTATTTTTACCAAATAAAATGAAACACACAGTTCCACTCAAGCCATATGTTAAGCCTTTCAAGTAGAAATAAATACAAAATCAAAATATAACTAGGCCAATTTTTGACTAAATTTAGAAAAAATTAAGTGCACGAATCATATTACCTATTGATAATTCAATATGTTTTGTAAATATAATTATATACCATAATAAAAGTGGAGAAATCAAGATATATGTAAATTTCTAGAATTTGAACCAGACATCTTTAAAAAATAGTTATCCCCTAACCATCATGGATCAAGTCCTTTAGGTATTTATAGATTTGGAAATGATCTCCATTCTTGATGGATTCTTAGATTACAATAAGATATAAGTTAATAGATAATATCAACACAAGATTGCTTTCACAACTCCTCAGGGAATGTTTGTGTATCACAAAATGCCATTTAATTTTATCAATGCAGGTACTATGTTACAAAGAGCCATGGACCTCAATTTTAAATATTTTAAGAAGAAGAAGATACATGTAGTATATCTATATGATTTGAATATGTTTTTTAAGAAAAATTAAGACCACTATGAACATCTTGGAAAAATGCTCAAAAAATGTCATCTTCATGGCATTTGTCTCAACCCTAAATTTTTTTTTGATAGAGTGACTAAATGGAAGTTTATTAGACATGTTGTCTCATAATAAGGAATAAAAAATGATCAAAAAAGAGTTGAAACAATCCATAAATCATCTTTACCAACTAGAAAACCAATTGTACAATCATGTTTCAAGAAAGTAAATGTAAGGCCTTACCTTTCATAGTGTTCATATTTGTAAAGGTGACTATAAAATTATGTCTTATATGTTATAATTATTAAATTATGTAGTTAAATAATGTCTAACTGAGACATGCAAGAATTTAAAAAAGACTCTCATATTTTGGGAACCATGAGAAAGACCTATTATTAATCATGTTTTGATTGCTTATTTATTAAAGAATGATGTTTACATTTAATTATGCAATTTTTATTTATTCAATTTGATTATATTTATATGATATAATGACTAAAATTATGTTGAATCATTGATTCTAAGTGTATAAAATGGTATATATTTACACATTGAACCATATGAAATTATCTATGTATGATGATATTATTTGAATGATTGGTAATGATTAATTGATTGAAATTACCTTTTTTGATTAAATTATGTATCTTCAACTATTTGGCTTGATGAATTTTATGTGTGCATCAAGTGTGTAGGAATAGGAAAAGGGATAATTAAGGAAGGAGACTACACAAAGCATGGTTTTTATCACCAATCAGTTTCACCCTTAAAACCTTCTTAAACCTATGCTAAGTATTCAATTTTCTAGTTTTCCACCTAGTAGATGTAGCATTTGAATAGGCATTCAAGATTTAAGCCTAGTTGGTGGAAATTGTTATCACCTAATGAAGCCAATATCTAGACCTTCATTTGATTTCCTTAGTAATAAGATCAAGTGGGAAAAGAGGTAATGGAGTGTTAGAATCATCCATAGGAGCATGAAAAGTTGTCATGTGCCTTAATGGAACATAAGAAAGAATGTCCCTTAATGAGGTATGGGTTGGAAAGCAACTAGTGGTTGGTTGATTCTAAGACATATTTATGTAGAAGTTGAGTTCCTTCAGTGGAGGAATTTTACCAAATTGGAAAAATAACTAGACTTAATATAGGGGAAGGAAAAGCTATAGATAAGATCATCTGGTTAGGAGAGTCAAGTCTAGATATCTAGAAGATAGTGCCTAGGTATTTTGAAGGTCGATAGGTGGGATTCCTTTTAACCTATGTATTTTATAGTTCATTTAAAATTAAATTATTATATTCTTTGTTCGATCTTCTTGATTTTATGATAATAAGGCCACTTGGTTTATTCTACATATTTTATTTTTTACCCATGGTTGAATATTGGCTTCCATGTAGTGCTTGCCTATTTGAAGGCCTTGGAGAGATTTTTCCTCCTTAGTTTTTATGAAATGATTCTAGTTATTTGTTTGTTATCTTTCTTAAAGTTGAATAAGACCATTTTATTTAATCTACCTATCTTATTGTCTTTAAATTCTTGTGCATTGGTTGCCATCTAGTTCTTTGCCAATTTGAGGGCTAAGGGGAGGTTGTGTTCCTCCTCACTTGACTTAGATGATTCATATTTTAATTTAAGTGTATTATATAATGTTGTGACACTGAAATATATTGGTATATGAGTAGTATGTTCATGGTAGAAGAATGTCAAGCCCTTGTATGTTGGGAATTGTTGTATAATTCTTGACCCTCCTTTAAATGTCATAGTGGAAGTTGTTAAGCCCTCTCATGATTATACATGATGGTAGATTTCTTAACCCTCCCATGAATATTGGAAGGAAGAAATAAAGTGATATATCCTCTTACTATTCCAATATTATAGTGGGCCTTGTTATGTTATAAGACCTTTCCTAATAATATTATATTGATAAATATTTTACTTGACTTGAATTTTAATTTTAATGTTTATTTACTTGTATTGTGTAGTGGGATTCTCTTTGGGTAAGAATTAGGAATAGAACTATAGGTGTTGCATGGTCATTCCCTTGAGTTAAGATACCCTTTCTTAGTTATCCATCATTTCCTTTACCAAGTGATAAAAACATGTTTGGAGTTGGGAATCTTGAGCTCAGGGGTGTCTAGATAAATAAATTGATGATAATAAAAGTTTGGGCCATGAGCCTTCCTTATAATGGCTATCAGATGCTCAAGAGTAGATGTGGAACATCATTGAAGACTGATTCATTCTTATGTACTCGATCAAACTAAAATATGTATCTCTCACTTATGATAAAAAATGAATGAATATGATGTATTATTAATACTTAGAAGCTAGTCTTCTTGTAATATTATTGTAAAAGATATAATTTGGATAATATTGTAGCTATGGATTAAAATACATGTTTTCTATTATTAAAACTTCCATGTCAATATAAGATTTAATTATTTATGAATGCTTTATTTATAAGATCTTGGGAAGATTCTTATATGTATTAAAGTATTTAATCTTTGAGGCACTTTAAAATAAATAAACAAATTGATCTCCTTGATTATATTTTTGTCATGAGTGACTGGTTTGTTAAGCTTTATGCATTTCTATTTATCTAAATGTGAAGAGTTAATGGAATCAAACTTATCTAAAATGATTTGGAACTTAGATAAATATCTATGGAATTATTATTTTAAATAATAATCAACATTTTTGAAATGAACTAAACACTAGTTCTTTCTCATATAGTTATGCCAATCACAAATAAAGACTTATGTTGTCTTTGTGTTGGAATTTTTTGGTAAAATGAGTCATGTTCAGTTATGACCATCTATATTCAGACCATTGAGGAGTTTTTATTTATAGGAAAGATCCATTTTTATTTGTGTCTTTTCTAAATAAAATTCCATAAGTTATTTGATTAAATATTTTCTAAGAATAGTCTTTTTATTATGTGTGTGTGTCTCCTTTTTAAATCTATTATGGTTTAATTATTGAATACTTCTAGCTTGTGTAAGGATGAGTAGAACATAACTACTAAACTATAGATTTTTGTTTGGAATAATAATATAATTAGTTCATTAAACCTTTGATATTGTTGTGGATCATATGGAAGTCTTGTGAAATAATCCCCTAGGCTTTTATAGTTGAGTTGATCCCTATTTTATGCCTTCCTAATAACTACATAATTTAATAAAATAGGTGAAATTTTATTAAGTGTAGATATTCGATGTGTATTTTAACACACCATTCATTTAGAGATGTTGGATTGATAAAATTACCTTGCATTCATTTGATAAATTGATTAAACCAATGAGTTTTTGGGTTTATAATCATGTTTTTTACTCTAAAATATCTTTTTCTTCTTTTTTAACTTAATAGCAACAATGTATGTATGTATATTTTACCTTTTTATGTTTCCAGGTATAGATTCATCTCTTTGTTATATTTTAGATCATGCCTTAACCAATTATCAATATCTTGATGGATTTTTTCTTTAGTCATTTTATGTGCCGCATAATTTTGATGTCATAGCTTACCCACTTTTGTTTGATTTTCTTTTGGCTTTTAACTTAGCCAAATTTAAAGATTTTTAAAATTGGTCGAATGATGCCATGTGGCATCCTTATATAATCTTGGGCTTATCTAGAAGCATGGAATTTAATAGGGGTTTAAAAATTTGGGCCAATACCCCAATACTTCTATGTTATGTGTAATCAAGTAGGTCATCATCACAAAGGATTATGCCATTGATTTTGGGATCTTTTGATTTGATTTTGACTTGGTCTATTTTTGTAAATTTGACAAGTGGTTTAAAATAAGTCACATGTCACCATCCCACTAAACTATGAGTGATATCAACATGGTCTTATGTATGATTGGTGTTGGGCTAGTAAGAGAGTAAGATGTTGCCATGTGGTATCATCCTATCCACCTATAAAACCTAGAGAGGAATGTGTAGAGTGTGAAACCTTAAAGCTAGTGGATGAGTGGGATGTTACCATGTGGCATCATATTAGTGACCTATGAACCCAAAAATGACCCCATAGGGTGATTAGAAGGCTTAGAGCATGGAGGGATTTTCCATTATAGGCTAATAACTTGATACCTTTATGGTTATGATGATGCAGGGAACTAACAAGCGTTAGTGCCCAATGCATAAAAATATTAGGCTTGAGTAGACTCAAGGTGAACATGTGGAATCCATAACATAGGTAATTTATAATTTATAATTTATTAGTCATATTCACATCATTAATGCATCCTTTTTTGGTGTAATCTCATGAAATAATCCTAAGTGTTGGCCAAATGAGTTAGGACTATAGACTTCTAAATTCTTAGCTTGTGTTTGTTAAAGTCTCATGAAGGTTGTAAGTTATGTTTTTAATGATTGAATGGATATTGGTATGTATCCATGTTTTTATCTATTATTTTTTGTTTTATTGTGTGGCATGTTTATCTTTAAAAAAATATGGGCATGACATTTTTGTATCAGATCTCAGGTTACAACACAGGGAGCTCTAGGTAATTTAAATTACTTTTAACTTTATATTTTTTTCATGTATTTTGGTGTCTTACATTTTGGTATTTATAATGAGAAGAGGATGTTGAACATGTCATGATCAATATCTCCTTGGTGAACATGAGCCTCCTAATCATCAGGGACTAAATGAAATTGGACCCCAACTCCTCTTAGCTATAAAAAATATGAGGAATGTTATACATGAGATATTTCCTATGGTTCAACATGAAGTAGAAAGTCACTCTCAAGGACATTTCTATGATGATGAAGAATTAGTTGAAATAGAAAGAGAGAGCTTTAGGATTCCTCACCATCACCATTTTGTAGGTGATAAAGGTTTTCATCACCATGGTGAGTGATGGAAGAGATGAGACATGGACCATCCTCATAGACATATGCCTGGTGACTTATTAAAATATTTTATCAAGCTACATCCTCTTACTTTTCATGGGACTCAAGAAGGATTTATAATAGAAACTTGGCTAGTAAGCATGAGAAGATGCTTCAATTTCTATTAGTGTGACTCTAATGGGAAGGCCCATTTGGGCATTCATCTTCTTAGAGATGTAACTAAGAAGTGGTGGGAAGGTGAGGAGTAGAAACTGCACTTAACACCAATATCCCTCACTTGGGAATTGTTCAAGGAGCATTTTAGAGAATGCTACCGATTCCCTCAATATGTTAAAAAAAGGTAGATTAATTTCATGACCTTTGATAGGGAAGTGCCAATGTGGCATATTCAGATATGTGCAAGATAACATGGATGAGACAATCCAATTAAATAGGTTTATTAGATACCTAAATTTGGATATGGCTATTGTATTACACATTCTAACTCCTAGAACACCGACAATAATAGTTAAAAAGGCTTGCTTGGCTAAGGAGTATCATGGAAAGAATTAGGATTAATGAGATAAAGTTTATAGAAAAATATAATCATAATGTGACTCAAGGTCACAAGGTGAATAAACCATACCTAGGGGAGGTTAGAAATCAGCTCAATCTAGTTTTAGGCCCCCTTAAAAATAGGAGCAAGAGAGTAACCATTTTAGCCCTAGATGGAGAAGCAAATAATTGGATCAATACCTCTAGATTTGAGGTGATGCTAGACCTTGAGATCATTACTAGACTGGAACTATGCAAACTTATAAGTTTGATCATGTAACACCATCAAAGTCAAGTGCTTATTTCAAACCTAAAACAACTGGAGCCCCTTTAGGGTGAGACTAGAATAAGGGTGATTATTTCACATGTGGATATACTAATCATGATGCATGATATTATCCTCTTACCATAAAAATATATCGAGTATAAGGACCCAATGTAAGAGTATACAATGGGTGATGTGGGTCAAGGACATAAGATTTATGAAATTGTGGATGATCACCAAACTGAGCACTAGCCAATGGTTATTGAGACCATAATTATGATTGAATGAAATTTAGTTTTAGTTTTGTTTGATTTAGGAGTTTTAGACTCCTTTATTCATGGACTATCATGGGCTAGTGGCTACTATGTAGTTATAAAGTTTGGTAGTTGAGTTGGCCTCTAGAGAAAAGATGTCCATTAGCTCCCTGATGATTATACCTTGGTGTATTCTCTAATACATTAGACTTGCACATTAATCATTAGGTACCTATGATGTTATCTTGGGTATGGATTGGATTTCAGCTCATAAATCTAATTTATATTATCATGACAAGGTTATCAAGTGTAAAAATGACCTCAATATGATTATGGTAATATCTGAAATCAAGAGACCCATTTCTCTTCACTTTATCACTATGATGAAAGTCAAGAAGAGTGTAAGAAAAGGCTCTCAATTATTTTCTATCATTTTAAGTGATAGGTCAGTTTAGTTATATAAGATTATATGGATGACCATCTTATTCTATGATAATTTCTTGATATGTTTCCATATGGATTATAGGGTATGCCTCCTCCATAGGAGATTGATATTTAGATTGACTTAATACCTAGGGATGACCCCATTTCAAAATAACCATATATAATGACCACCTTGGAGTTATGTAAACTCAAGTTACATCTTGAGACACTCTTAGATAAAGGATTGATTTATCATATTGTGTCCATTTTGGGAACACCATTCATATTTTTGAATAAGAAGGATGGATCCCTTTAGTTGTGCATGGATTATCACTAATTGAATAAGGTAATGATTAAGAATAATTATCCCTTGCATAAAATTGATGACTTGTTTGATAAAATTTAGGAATCCAAACTATTCTCCAATATTTATTTTAAATTTTCATACCATCAATTGCATATCATGGAGTTTAATATTCATAAAACTGTATTTCAAACACGGTATAGACATTATGAATTATTGTATTATTTGGGTTGACTAATTATACAGTAGTATTCATGAGTCTAATTAATGGATTGTTTCACCACTTTTTGGATATATTCATGTTGGTATTTATTTATGACATTATGATCTACTTACAAAATTAAGGGAGAATGAGGACCATTTGATTTAGGTCCTATAAGTTTTAAGAGAAAATTGATTATTTGGCAACTTAGATAAGTGCACATTTTTGAAGTTTAAGGTGTAATGTAATTGGAAAATAATTTAAGGATAAGTAATATCTATAAATATTACCAAGATTAATTCCATTATGGAATGGCCAACACCTTATAACATTGCATAAGTTCTTAGCTTCAAGGTTTTGGCAAGATATTATAGACACTTTGTTGATAATTTCTCTCATGTTATGAATCTTATCACTTCACTTCAAAATAAGGAAATAATATTGTTTGGATATAAAGGTGTGAGGAAGATTTTTATCTTCTAAAAATTGACTCACTAGTGCACCAATTTTGGTTGTGCCTAATCTTATAGGAGAATTTCTTGTTTGCACTAGCATTGAAGGAAGGATTAGGAGTTATACTCATGAAAGAAGATAGAGTGATAGCATTTGAATCTTAGAAACTAAAGGATTATGATATGAGATCCCCATGCATGAGATTTCATTTTCATCAATCATTCAAGCTTTATTAAGATGGTCACACTTTCAACTTGGTCATAATTTTGTTTGGAAGACAAATCATTTGAGTTTGTAAGACATATTAACTCAACCTAACCTCAATGTGATTCAAATAAATTCGATGGAATTATTATGTGAATATGAATATTAAATTTTATGTTTAAAATGAAATTAAAATGTATTTATTAATTCCTTAAATAGGAGGTGTCATGAGTTGGCAACAATGAGTTTGTGAACTAACTTGAGAAGTCATATTTTGAAGCAAATTATTGAGGAAAACCTCTATAAATAAGTAAGATAGCTATTGGATTTTGGTATGAATATAACATGTAAATTTAAAGGATATTATATTGATATTAATAGATTGTTACACCATAAAGGGCATATCAATGTACCCTTAGTTATTGGCTTGCATGAGCTAATTCTATCTGAGTCTCATGTAGCTCCTTACTAAGTGCACCCTAGAGTTAAGAAGATGCATGGTGAGTTAAGTGAATTATATCATTGGGATAATTTGAGGTGTAATATTATTTATTTTTTAGCTTGTTTTTTTAAGTGTCATAGAGTAAATTCCAAGCATTAGCATCTAACATGATTTTTATATCCTCATGAAATTTTAGAATGGAAGTGGGATACTATCTATATGGATTTTATTGTAGGATTGCCTACCTCAACTTATCATCATGATGTGATCATGGTAATAGTAGATAATTTAACCAAATTAGATTAATGTTATCCCACAAATACCACTTACAATGATGGTTCAATGGAAAAGGTCTTTCTATATGACATTGTTAGAGTGCACAAGATTCCCTATAATATTATTTTGGATCGAGATAAGGTATATAATTCTCACTTCTAGACTTCTTTATATAATGCATTTAAAACACATCTTAATTTTAGTACTTCCTACCATCTTGATACTAATGGATAGAGTGAGAGAGTTAAGTAGGCATTGGAAGACATGTTGCACATGTATGTTATGGACTAAGAATTCCATTGGGAAGACAATTTATATGTTATTGAATTTCCTTACAATAATAGCTATCATAGTTTAATTAAGATATCACATTTTCAAGATTTATATGGTCAAATATTTATAAACCAATTGAGTATAGATTAGTGATTGGACCAACCATGTTAGAAGACATTGAGTGGAAAGTGATTAAGATTTGATAGTACCTAGATATTATCAAGCATTGGAAAAAGAAGTATGTTGATGAAAAAATAATTGATCAACATTATAATGTTGGTGATAAAGTTGTTTTGAGGGTGATACCCAAAAATATCCCCATCCATTATGGAAAATGGTCAAAGTTGACACCTCATTTTATTGTAACATTTGATGTCTTCGAGACTATTAGCCTAGTAGTTTATAGATTAGCCTTACCACCTAGCCTATCTCATGTTCATGATGTGTTTCATGTCTCTATATTGCATCTTTATGTTGTTAACATTGCTCATGTATTGTATTATATTTATTTTTAGGTTGAGACTGATGGGGCTATGACTTTGGAGCCTCTCAATATTTTAATACATAGGGCATTATCACTTCAGGGTAGAGACCTAGATTAGTTCAAGGTCCAATTAGACAAATATTATAAGTCAATATAAACTTGGGAAGATGTTTAACCTTTAATGGTTTGGTATCCTCACCTATTTCAGTGACTTTTAGGAAGAAGTTTGCATAAGGGTAGGGGGTTGTAAGGCCCCATTTTTCATAATGCTCATCTCTGGTAAGATGAGTATGAAATTATGACTTATATGTTATAATTATTAAATTATGTGGTTAGTTCATGTCTAGATGAGACATGAAAGGATTTCCTAAAGAATATCATATGTTGGGAACCATGATAAAGACATATTATCAATCATGTTTTGATTACTCACTTATGAAAGAATGGTGTTTACATTTCTTTATGTAATGTTTGTTTATGAAATTTTGTTATATTTATAGGATATACCTACTTAAATTATGTTAAATCATTGATTATAATATTATGAAATGGTATCTACATGTGTGATGATATTTTTTGAAT
This sequence comes from Torreya grandis, assembly GCA_037957365.1. Classification (NCBI taxonomy): domain Eukaryota; kingdom Viridiplantae; phylum Streptophyta; class Pinopsida; order Cupressales; family Taxaceae; genus Torreya; species Torreya grandis. The sequence continues at coordinate 1,557,012 of JARHVA010004118.1, forward strand.
TATTGGATATGATTAATTGATTAAAGTTGCCTAGTTTGATTAAATTTTGTAGCTTCAGCTATTAGGTTGGAGGAATTTGATGTGTGCATCAAGTGTATAGGAACAAGAAAATGGCTAATGAAAGAATGAGACTACCACAAACATGGTTTTATCACTAATAAATTTTACCTTTAACCTTCTTATACCTTTGATAAGTATTTAGTCACCTATTCAGACACCTAGTAGACATATCATTTAATTAGGTATCCAACCTTTAATCTTGGTTGGTGGAACTTTTTATCACCTAACATAAAGATATTATACCCAACATCAAGAATGTCTAGTGGCCAATTAATATATTGTCCTTTGATTACCTTAGTAATATGATAAAGTGGGAAAAGAGGTAAGGGATTCCTGGAAGAAGCCATTGGATCATACCAAGCTGCCATACACCTTAATGTAACATGAGAAAAAACCTCACTTAATGAGGTATGGGTTAGCAAGCAGTTAGTGGTTTGCTGAATCTGAGTCACCTATATGTAGAAGTTGAGCTCCTTTATTGGTGGACTTTTTCCAAATTGGAAAAATAATTATACTTAACATAGGGGAAGGATAATCATTAGATATGATCAATTGGTTAGGAGAGTAGAGTCTAGAAAGATGGAGGATAGTGCCTAGGTAGTTTAAAGGTCAATAGGTGGGCTTAGCTTTAACCTAAGTTATATGTAGTTCATTTAGAATTAAATTATTATATTGTCTATTTGATCTTATTAATTTCAAGGGAATAATAAAACATGGTTTATTTTTCATATTTTATTAGTTGTCCATGGTTGTGCATTGACTACGATGTAGTATTTGCCCATTTGAGGGCCTTGGATAGATTGTTCCTCTTTAGTTTAAATGAAATGATTTTGATTCTTTATTTATTATCTTTCTTAAAGGAAAATAAGACCACTTGGTTTATTATTCCTATCTCATTTTCTTTCCATGGTTGTGCATTGGCCACCATGTAATTATTTACCAAGTTGAGGGCTTGGGAAAGGTTGTGTTCCTCCTCACTTGACTTGGATGTTTCAAAATTTACTTGAAGTTTATCATATGTTATTGTGACATTGGGTGATGTTAGTATCTGATAATAATCTTCATGGTAGAATAATTTTGAGCCCTCCTATGCTAGGCACCCTATGAATTTCAAGGTATAAGTTTTTATTTCCTCTCATGATGAGAGATGATGGTAGATTGCTTAACTCTTCCATGACTATTATAATGAATCAATAGAGTGATATATACTATTTATACTCAAATATTTAGGTGGGAATTATTATTTTATAATCCCTTGATAGATAATATTATATTCATGAATGATTTACTTCATTTGAATGATACTTTGAATACTTGTTTCCTTGTATTAGGGACTAGGAGTCTCTTTAGGTAAGAATCAGGAATAGGACTATAGGTTATGCATGGTCATTCCCTTGTGTTAATATACCATTGATTATACATCCATCCTTTTCTTTACCAAGTGATATAAACTTGCTTAAATTTTTTATTCTCAATCCTAGGCATGCCTAGAGAAACAACTTGATGATGACAAAAAGTTAGGTGATGATCCTTGTAATGGCCAATAGATGCTCAAGAGTAGATGTGGAATGCCATTAAAGACTACCTCATTCTTATGTACTTAATCAAAATAAATGATTTATATCACACTTATGATAAAATATTAATGAATATGATGTATTATTAATGTTTACCATCCATCTTGCTTGTAATATTCTTGTAAATGAAAGAGTTTGGATAATAATCCAACTATGGATTAATATAGCTATTTTTTATTAGTGAAACATTATTGTCAATATGCGATGTAAAATTTTATGAATTCTTGATTTATAGGATATTGGGAAGATTCATGTATGTATTAAAGTCTTTTGAGTTTAAGGCACTTTCAAATAAGTAAATAGATTGATCTCCTTGCTTATATCTTTGTCATAAGTGACTGGTCTATGAAGCTTTATGCATTTTTGTTTATTTGAATGTGAAGAGTTAATGGAATTAAAATTATCTAAAATGACTGGAACTTAGATAAATATCCATGGTATTTTTATAATAGATAACAATCAAGATTTTTGAAATGAACTAAACACCAGTGCTTTCTAGTACAATTATGTTAGTCATGAATAAAGACTTATGTTGTCCTTATGTTGGACATTTTTGGTAAAATTATTCATGGTTATTCCCATTTATATTCACATGGGAAGGAGTCATTATGTATAGGAAATATCCATTTTTCATTATGTCCTTTCTAAATAAAAGACTATGAGTTATTTAATTAAAGCTTTGTTGAGAACAATCTCTTTATTATGTGTGTGTCTATCCTTTTTAAATATTTTATGGTTTAATTACTGATTGCTTATATCTTGTGTAACAATGAGTAGAACATAATTGTTAAGCTATGGATTATTATTTATAATAACAATAAAATTAGTTCATTAAACCATTGATGTTGTTGTGGATCATATGGATGTATTGTGAAAGAATCCCCTAGGCTTTTATAGTTGAGTTGTTGCATGTTTTATGCCTTCACAATAACTAGCTCATTTAATAAAACTAGTGAAGTTTCATAAGGTATAGATATTTGGTATGGATTTTATAGATCCATTCATTTAGGGACTTTATTTTGAGAAAAAATTCCTTATGTTCATTTGATAAATTGATTAATCTAATGAGTTTACTAGTCTAGAATTATGCTCTCTACTGTAAATAAGTTTTTGCTTCTTTCTAGACTTGATAACAACAATGTAGGCATGTATATTTTACCTTATTATGTTTCTAGTTATAGATTCATCTTTTTTTTTTAAATTTGGATCTTACCCTAGCTGATTATTGATATCTTTAAGGATTTTTACCTTAGTTGTTTTCCTTATCAACTAGTTTTGATGTCTTTCCTTAGATGCTTTTGCTTGAGTTTATTTCAACTTTTATCTTAAATTAATTTCAAGATTTTTGAAAATTTGTCAAATGATGCCATGTGACATCCTCTTGGTAGATTGAGGGATTATTTAGAATCATGGAATCTTAGAGGGGTTAAACCATTGGGTTATGTTACACATAATTGAGTAGGTTATCATCCCAAAATATTGTGTGATTGAGTTTGGGATCCTTTTCTTTGATCTTTACTTAGTCAATTTTTTTAAATTTGAAAAATGGTTCAAATGAAGCCACATATCACCATATCACTAACCTAAGAGTGATATCATCATGGTGTGATGCATGATTAGTTTTAAGCTAACATATGAGTGTAATGTTACCATGTGGCATTATCTTAACAACCTATGAACCTAGAGAAGACCATATAGAGTGAGAGGCCTCTAGGCTAGTAGGCGAGTAGGATGTTACCACATGACATCATTTTAGTAACTTGTGAACCTTGATATGACTACACATGGTGTTCAAAAGGCTTGAATAATAAATGGATTAGTCATTGGGGTTTAATATCCCAATAACTCTATGGTTTTGATGATGCAATGAACTACCAAGTGGAAACACTTGATGCACTATAAGCTTAGGCTTGAGCACACCCAAGGGAAATACATGGAATCTACTCACTTAAGAAACTACTAAGTAGGAAGTTTATGGTATTATTCATGTCATTAACACATCCCATTTTTGTATCAATAACATTTAAATAATCATGAGTGTTGGCTAAATGAATTAGGACTATGGACTTCTAAATTATTGGTTTGTATCTATTAAAGTCCCATGGTGATTATAAGTTATGTTTTGCATGATTGAATGGATAGTAATATCTATCCATGATATTTTTAGAATCATATCCATTAATATGCGGGGGGTGAATTAGTGACCTTAAATAAATCATTAAATTTCACTTACCATTCATGAAGCATTCATTTAAACACATACATCAACCAATGCATAAATAAGCATCCACATAAACATACAACACATGAACACAAGAGATATGTGGGAAAAACTCATAGGGGATAAAACCCATTAAAAATATCTTGGAATAAAATCCTATAATCAATGACTCAATATTTAGTGAGGCACCAACCCCATAAAGAGTACCAACCCCTCACTTGTCAAGCACCAACTCAACTAGTCCTTTTGTAAACACCAATTTATAAGGAGGCACCAACCCCCTAAGTGACTCAGCACCAACTCAGCCACTTAGAAACTTTGATCACTTTTGGGCACCTATTTATCACTCAACTAATTTTTATCACCTTTTTTCTTTTTATACTCTTTTATCTCTCTCAAATAGCCTATTAGGCCTATTCACTCAACTTGCCTCTCACTAGGCTTATTAAGTCAATCGAACTTGTCATCCACATGCATAAAATATATTATATATTTATAATAGTATATTTTATCTCTTATAATGTTATACAATACATAATTATATTTAAAAATATACCCTCTTATTTGCTCATAGGTGTCTTCTTTTCTACACACCATTATGTTAATTAGGCCTTGTATAAATAAACATCAAAAGATCACTTAAACTTTTAGTCAGACATGACACTAATCCATTATATTTAGACCCAAAAAATGTCTTAGGAAATTTAACACATATTAATAAATAAAATTATGATCACCATTAGGTCAGACAGACTCACTTAGACCACCTTCTTCTTTTAGGCCTACTAGAGGCCTAATACATGAGGTTTATCCTCTTCACAGAACAACTTGAACCTCTATGCCAAGATGTCCCTCACAAAAGAAATAAAAAATTTAAAAAACTTATATTTTAAACTCATATAACCTCTTACATTCTCAATAAATCACAAATCCTTCACTCACACCTTGAAAACATCATTAGGCCTTAAAGACCTATTAGGCCTAATTACTCCAAAAACATTGTCTTCAAAGATGAACCTCATAAAACTTGTAGAAATATATTTAAAGAATAATAAAAATATAGATGGAAACTTCATGACCTCAGGTTAATCATAAAACTCATTATACTCCATCACTCAAGCTCCAAAGACTCAAGAATACCTCATCAAAAAGCTTACTCAGAACTATCAATTTGCTTAGAACCTAGTCATTAGTAATTTGATCTTAACTATCATTATATGATATTTTAAAAACTCCAAATTTATTTATAATATCTAATTAAATATATAATACATCACCACATTCTTGGTACAATTCCACACTATGTATAATGACTCAAGAATATTAGTCTTAATAACACATAGAAAATGACCTGAATGCTCCAAAACATAGTCTTGATGAATGTTGTCCTTAGCTCCTATAAGGAAACTTAAAATACATCTAATTTATATTAATAGTTCATATTTTAACTATATAACATCCTCCATTATATATATTACAATTTATAGAGTCAACCATTGGTCTTACAAACCAATCTATTGACCTTCTCTCTCATAATCCTTACACATCCATATAATCCATTTTAGATTTCATAATACAAATTCATATATTGAATTATAAGCTTATGAAAACAATGGATAGGTAATTTATACCCAAAAAAAAATAAACATGTGCATTTTTTACTTCAGCTAAGAGTAGAGAGCCTCCAACTCAACATTCCCACTAGCTTACTCAGAACTACCATTCTCCCTTGAAAACTAGTCATGATGATTATGCATTTTAACATATGTGTATAAATATTAAATAAGTAATAATGAATTAATATTATCCTTATATATATTTATAACATTTTAAATATAAATATACATAGGTATAATGGCAAATATGGAATATATAGACCAACCTATAAGACTTACACCTTCACTGTCTCATCTTCACTAGATAGGTCATCTTGTGAACAACATTTTCAATAACCTCCAAAACATATAAATAATATTTAAATGTTTTATATGTATTTGAAAACAACCCCATGAAATTGGATCCATCCTTAATCCACTACAACACATTCATAATCTCATTCCCACTTTTGTCTAGTTTTTCTCACTATCTTCACTATTGGACCTTTTAGAAATAGGCCAACTTCCACGAATAGTTTAGTATATTTAAATTTTTTAACCTAATAAAAAATCAACATGACATGAATTATAATTCACAAGCTTTAGCCTCCATCCATTGTAAAAATTTGACTTAGTAAACCCTATATGCTATATAATTTTTTTGAGAAACTAGTGGTTTCTTATAGCTTCCACTCAAATTTATGATAGACAAATTCCAATTAGAGGTACCTATAATATTAAAATCCATGATATAGACATCAAACTAGGTCATCTAATACATTCTGAGCCATTTCCATCAAGATATTCCATATCAGGTCACTATGAGGGTTTTAAACTAGTTTTCATTCTTAACATTTGTTCATAAATTTATTCCCATAAACCAAATCCTAATGCTTGGAAAAAATTTATAATACCCTTTAACATATCTCCCTTGGATCTTAACTTCCCATGCAATAGTCACACATGCTAACAAGCATCAAAAAATCCTTTTTGGGTCTGCAACACCTCATTTTAACACTTGAGAGACCTTCAAAACTAATTTTCATGCTTTTTTCTTAAAATAAAGACATGAAACATCATTAAAAATCTTTAAAAAACATATAAAACATTTGTAAAATCTCACATGATATCTATCACCTTAGAAACTAAACTTGACCCCTCATTAGGCCACACTAGGTCTCTTTGCACACTATGCCTATACCTATAAGCCACACTTAAACTTTGAACTCACCTTGAAACCTCTTTAAATACTATAAAGACCTAATCCTAATTTCATAAAACCTCATACCAATCTCACTCACTCCTAATATTCTTCTCACAAGCCTCATAATGTTTACCTTATCATGCTACCAAGCCAATGCCTTCTCACTAGGTCTCTTCATGAAATGACTAAGCCTCAAATCTGACCTTGGAACTCTTATGAAAAATTATTTTCCTAATTTTCATGATTACACAACTTTATACACTCTCTCATTCCTATAATGATATAATTCACCAAGCTTCACTATTCTTCATTCATATACCTTCTCATAGGGATAGACTAGGCTTCTCAAGACACCTAGTACTCAAAGACTTGAAATCAAAAAAGATATCTCTTAATGATATCAACCAAGAACAACATTATTCAATTAATATTATATAAATAAAAAAATAATCTAAATAGTACCATGATCTTGTGACATCATAACATTGGGCCAAGACCTCGTATATAACTCAAAGACTATTAAACCATGCTTAAGTCATCATGAACACTTACCATGAAACATCATAATAAAATATATAAGACATCAATGATACTCAAAAAAAATTTAAATAAATGAAAACATCAATGCCTCAATCACAATTATAGGAACATACCTCAATAATATCCCCCTTTGTCATTGATGGAAAACACTCTAACAAATTAAATCATTCTTAACTCCCCAAGGTGGTCTTTCTCACAATTTAGTATTTATCCTCTTTTGAAATTAATGAAAAAGGCTCATTTATGAAAATAATAGCATATAATCCTTGGACCTGAAACATGGTTTATTCATTAAAAAGATCAATCTTATTCTGATCAACCAAATAGGACCTTAACTCATAAAATTACTCAACCATGTTTCCCTTAAGATTATGCATATCTCAAACACATGAACATCACTCTCTTTAGTTGATATCTAGTAACAATTGAATAAATAAGTCCCTCTTTTATAATTCATCTTCTTGGTAATGACAACCATCTTCAATTATATCTCATAGAGACCTAAACATATTACGCCTATTTGCAATCAATAGCATTGTTCCAAAGAACAATTTTAGCCATCCATATACAAACATATTCAGTGTTCATATGTCATATCAAAAGATTATTAATGCATCAATATATCCCATTGATGTTTCACAATCCATCATGGCTCAGAATATATCATAATAACTTTCATGTAGCCAACTACTAGTTAGGTCTGTGAGACCTCATTTTCTATGGTAGATCTCTATCAAACATTCTTCAAACTCTATCAAGAATACTATTACATATCAAATCTGTTGATGATTTAAAATTGTACTTTGTAATAAACACCAACGATGGGAAGTTTCAAGATGTAGGACTTGCAACTTGAAACAACCTCCAGATTCTAGAGAAGTTGGTTCTTTTTTAAAATAAGTAGATACTGGGAAAAAGGATAAGAATTTAAATTAGAAACACAAATGCAAGAAAGGAAATCTAATCTATGGTGATGTGCCTGAATGTAATCTAACCTTAATCCTGAGCATAGTGAGACTATATGTAAGATTCATTTACATTTAAGAGCAAACAAGTGCATGATCAATGTAAAAGATGGAAACAATAGAAATAGAGGCTCACAGCATAGACCACTTTTGCTGTGATACAAAAAATGTCAATAAAGGCATAGGGTTCAATCTTATTATTTGAATTTTCTAGTCATATAAGAGGCACATAAACACGTATAGTTATATAAACTTTTCAACTCAAGAAAATGAGACAAAAGGAAATGACATTCCTAATCACAACTCTAGAAAGTCTACAGCCTAGACTACTTTTGCAAATGACATAAAAAATATCAACCAAGGCATAGGATTCAATCTTCTCATTAATTCTCCAGTCACATAAGAGGCACAAAAACATGCACAATTACATAAACCTTCCAACTTGAGAAGATAGAACAAAAGCAAATGATATTACTAGTCACAGCTCTAACAAGTCTAAACTCTTTATAATAAATCCATCTTAAAAAATTCTCTCTAATATCTGATGATTCCCCCTTCTGGTGATCTCTACACCTTTATTTATAGCCTTGGATTTACTCCAGATTGTCTGCTTGTTCCCAATCTAATGGCCTAACTAAAATCTAACCGAACTGGAAGTGTCTAACAGAAGGTATCTCCTAGATTTTGAAATGCTTTGTCTTCTTGCAGTTCATTAGATGAAATAGATTGTAGAATGCTCCCTTCTCTTAAACACTAGATAACACTTAGAAAATTCTTTGAAAATCTTTTTATTACTTAGGAGACACCAAAAAATGACACTTGGCATGTTCTATAGTACCTATTGAAGACACGTGGAACTTTTTGCATAACTTATACTCTTTTATATCTTTACTCAAGAATGTTCTACCTTTGACACTTGTCGTTATCTGCTTCCTCAAAACTTCAATAGCTTAAAAGAAAATAGGACCCATAACATTTCTTACCTGAGTGACTTTAAAAGTGACACAGGGACAGGGGGTGAAGTCTGTTGCTTCATCAAAAGACACATGGAAATCTCTACTTTACTCAACTTGGATTACATGGTGGTCTCCACTTCTTTTAACTACCTTTTTAGAAACTTGCAGAAGATGACATGTGGTGGTCTTTGCTTTACTCTATTTATACCATAAGAATAATTGGGTCTCATTTCACATTTTCACAGACAGTGACACCTGGCGGCTTTCGCTTGCTTAAGAAACAAAACTTGGGACCCACCACAGTCTTTGTTATATCAATGAGGCAAAATGAAGATAATTCAGATCATGACATGTGGTGGCTTCTACTCTCTTATTTTGGGATACGTGGCATCTTCCATTGCTTTTAGAAAAGCAAAATTGAGACCTTTTGTGAATGCCACTTGGCGCTTTTTGCTTTATCTTGATACTTAGCTTGTTAAAACCTTTTGTTAAAAAGAGACAAAACATAGGTGCCAATATGAAACCATAGATGATGACACTTTTTTCATTCCACTGAGTTATTATGGGACACGTGGTACATTCCACCCAACTCATAGAAAATATAAAAGGTGCCTCAGATGATAACATTTGGTAGTTTCCATTGAGAAGGATGCCTCGAAGGATGACACTTGTCATCTTCTACTTTACCCTGACACTTAGACAAAAATGAATCAAAAATAAAATAGAGCCCATGCTCTATTTCAAAACTCCACCATCTCGAACCAAAGTATGTGAAGATAAAATTTTGCGGCACGTGACTGAAAAATAGAATGAAACGTAGAGTAAAATTTTACTCTACAAAATCTTTGAATAAGATTACTTTATCAATGACATCATAACCTTCCTAAATGCATTACATGATCCTAATGTCACCTTGACATTCACCAAGATCACTTGACTCCACATGGTAATTACTCAAATCAACTAACTCTATAATCACCTTACACTCACTTGATTTTCATGGTTTCATTTTGCTTTTCAACCTTAGAACTTTGTGATATTCCTTAAGGCATATATAGTATTTTAACCTAATTTTTAATGAAACTTATATTATGTTCATTCTCATAGATAAATTTTCACTAATGTTCACACTGGTTTTGTAGACAAATTTATGTTCCACTTGATGATTAAGACAAGTAAAGTACTTAGATCACTTTATTTCCTCATGATTCACTTCAAAACAATCCATATGATATTTATTGAACTCCATAAGTCTTTAAAAGTTCCTTCATTTCATGAAATCTCTTTTAGGTCTTACTGTCTGATGGAGTCTTGAAACCCTCATTAAATGATAGTCATGTCATATACTTTAAACACCAACATCATCACCTGAAATAATTATAAAAAGGATATATACTTGTTCTTTATGACATTAAGGTCATATTTTAAATGTATATAAAAAACTCCTTCAACATTTATGACCAATAAATAGCTTTGCTACTTACCCTTATCCACCATTGATCATGCCCATAAATTAAAGTCATTTTCTTAGGCCTTTATACACTTAGATGCATATTCAGATATTAAAAACACTTAAATGAAAAAAAGTGAACATATAACAATCTCCTAATTTGTTCTTATATGTGATACCCTTACAATAACACTAAGAAATTTCAACCTAATCTCACTATGCATATAGTAAACTTACATTCTTTTACAGTTAACCACTTTTAAAAATATCTTGAAACCAATTCTAAAACTCAACATAGATCATGCTCACAACCAAATGTCTTCATGAACATATTGGTCTTGTAGACCAATCCATAAGTCAAATTTCCTCGTGACTTATATAGATCTTCTTGGCATACAGACTGAATCTTAGAGCTCATAAACAATCTAAAAATCTCCCCCTCAGACCAAGAAACCACTATGATTCCACTAGATGATGAGTGTCTCCATGAATCCTAATGGAGTCACTCTCTTGCATAAGATACTAGAAAAACATAAATTCAAGAGATTCCTAGATCTCCAACTTGCTTTTCTTATCCACCTTACAAACATGAGACTGATAGTCTCTCTTTAGAATCCATTTGGGCTTGATTAAAATATTTCACTTATCTTACTTATCATTCTTATTATTTTATTTTACTTTTTCTTGATGATGATTGTGATCTCCATTTCACCAATTCTTTCTCCTTCCATAGTTCCATGAATGCTCATCCCTTGAGACCTTTCTACAATCCTTTGCTCTATGACCAAACTTGAATATGAGTTACTCCATATATGTATTGAAATACTTACACTCTTCTTCTCTTGATCATAGAATAGAATTTTCAACCCCTATATGATCCTTAATATCATGAATATCCCTCTCATATTTTTTGGCTCCTTTATCTAGCTTAGTCTTCAGGGTACATACCTTCTTCTCAAGAACCATGAGCATAAATATCAATTCATGATTCTCTTTCCTTAGTTTCTTAGCCATCTCATGCTTCTAAGATCACCTTCAATCTCTCAAGATTCTTTAAATGACCCACTCTGATATAAAATTTTAGAAGCATGGCCACTAAGAGGGAGGGTGAATTAGTTCCCTTAAATCAATCATTCAATTTCACTTACCATTCATGAAGCATTCATTCAAACATATCCATCAACCAATGCATAAGCAAGCATCCACATAAGAATACAACATATGAACACAAGATATATGTGAAAAAACCTTATGGGAAATAAAACCCACTGACACCCATCTGGGACTATAGTACTATAAGTAATGAATCAATATTTAGTGAGGCATCAACCCCTCTCTAGTCAAGCACCAACTTACAAGGAGGCACCAACCCTCTAGGTGACTTAGCCACTTGTAACCTATAATCACCTTTAGACACATATCACTCACTCAACTGATGATGATCACCTTTGTTTCTTTTCATACTCTTTTATCTCTTTCAAATAGCCTATGAGGCCTCTTCGCTCAACTTGCCTCTTGTTATGCTTATTAGGTCAATTGACCTTGTTATCCACATGTAAAAAATATATTATAAATAAATCATAGTATTTATTCCTTATTTTTATGGTATTTAATACCTCTTTATCCTTAAAATTATTTACTCTTATTCACTCATAGGTATCTTCTCTTCTACACATCATTAGGCCAATTAGGCCTTATATAAATACACATCAAAAGATCACTTACACTCTTGGTCATAAAAGACACTAATCCATTAGGGTTAGACCAAAAACATGTATTAAGACACATTACACATAATAATAAATCAAATTAGGATCACCATTAGGTTTACCAAACTCACTTGGACCACCTTCTTCTTTTAGGCCTACTAGAGACCTAATGCATTAGATCTATCCTATCTATGGAACAAATTGAACCTCTATGTCCCAAATGGCCCTCACAAGAGAACTATAACCTTTTAAAATATTATATTTCAACCTCAAATAAACTCCTCCATGATTAATAAGTCATAAATACTTCACTCACACCTTGAAAACATCATTAGGCCTTAAAGACCTATTAGGCCTAATTACCCAAAAAACATTGTCTTCAAAGATGAACCTCATAAAACCTATATAAACACATTACAAGAATAATATATATATATGGATTTAAAATTCATGACCTTAGGTTCATCATAAATTTCATTATACTTTATAACTTATGCTCTAAATACTTAGGAACACCTCATCAAAAAACTTACCTAGAATTGTTAATTTGATTAGAATCTAGTCAATAGAAATTTGATCTTAACCATCAGTATAAGATATTTACAATGCTAAAAATACATGTATAATATCCCATGGAATATATAATACATCACCACATTCTTGGTACACTTTCACACTGGGTATAATGACTCGAGAATATCAGTCTTACTAACACATAAAAAACTACTTGAATGCTCCAAAACATAGTCCTAATGAATTTTGTCTATATATCCTATAAAGACACTTCCAAGACATATGATTTAAAAAACTAGTTCCTGTGTGACATATATAACATCCTCAAATAAATATATTACAATATTTAGTGCCCATTATTGGTCTTATAGACCAATTTATTGACCTTCTCTCTCATAGTCGCTACATATCTAGATAAACCATTTTGGTTTCCATAATCCAACCTCATATATTAAATTAAAATATTATAAAAATAATGGATAGGTCATTTATATCCAAAATATAATCAACATGTTTATTGGTTACTTTAGCTAAGAGCAGAGAGTCTCCAATGCAACATTCCCACTAGCTTACTCAAAACTACCATTTTAACTTGAAAACTAGTCATGATGATGATGCATTCCAACATCTATGTAGACATATTAAATAAGTAATAATTAATTAATATTATAATTATAAATATTTATAAAAAAATTAAATACAAATATACATAAGTCTAATGGAAAATATGGAATATATAGACCAATCTGTAAAAATTACATCTTCACTATCTCATCTTCAATAGATAGGCCATCTTGTGAAAAAACATTTTCAATGACCTCCAAAACATTTAGCCAATATGGACATGTTTTATAGTTATTTAATAGTAACCCCATGAAATTTCATCTATCCCTAATCCACTACAACACATTACTAATCTCATTCCCACTTCTTCCTAGTTTTTCTCACTGTCTTCACTGTTGGATCTTTTAGCGATAGGCTAACTTCCTTGATCAGTTTAGTATATTTTAATTATATAACCTACTTATAAAACCCCATGGGAATTAATTATAAGTCATAATATTCAACCTCCATCCATTATGCAAATTTGACTCAGTCAACCCTACCTATTATAAAAAATTTTGAGAAAGAAGGGATTTCTTGTAGCTTCCACTCACTCTTATAATAGATAAATGCCACATATAGGTACTTATAAGAGTAAAATACATTATCCAAAAATCAAAATAGGTCATCCAATTCATTCTGAGCCATTTTGATCAAGATCTTCCATATTGTGTTACTATGAGCATTTTAGGAGGGTTTAGACTGGTTTATATTCTTAAGATTTGTTCATAAAGCTCTAACCCTAAAAACAACTCATAATGCTTGGAAAAAAAATTTGGAACCCTTTTTCATCTCTCCCTAAGAGTTTATATTCCCGTTCAAGAGTCACACGTGCCAACAAGCATTAGAAAATCCTTCTTGGTTCTACAACACCTCATTTTAACACTCGAGAGACCTTTAAAACTCATTTTCATGTTTTTAAATTTAAATCAAGACCTAAAACATCATGATCACTCTTGAAAAAACCTATCACACCTCTATAAAATCTCACATGATCTATATCACCTTGGAAACTAAACTTGACCCCTCATTAGGCCACACTAGGTCTCTTTGCACACTAGGCCTATACTTGTAAGCCACACTTAGACATTGAAACCTATTGTATTGATCTCAAAAACTCATAATAATGTCATAAAATATCATACCAATCTCACATACTCCCAATATTCTTCTCTTAAAACTCGCATTGTTCACCTTATCATGATACCAAGCCAATGCCTAGTCACTAAGTCTCTTCATGAAATGACTAAGCCTCAAAGCTAACATTATAAATCTTATAAATACTTATTTTCCTCATTATCATTATTACACAAATTTATACTCTCTCATGTGTTTACTGACAAAATTAACCAAGATTCACTATGATTCATGTATAAACCTTCTCACATGGCTAGATTAGGCTTCTCAAGACACCAAGTACTCAAAGACTTGAACTCAAACAAGCTATCTATTAATGGTATAAACCAATAAAATTATTCAATAATAATTCTATGAAGATAACACTACTATCAATAATCTCATGAGCTTTTCACACCACAACATTTTTCCAAGACCTCATACATAACTCAAAGACTACTAAACCATGCTCAAGTCATCATGAACACTTATCATACAACATCTTAAAAACATCTCTAGGACATAAATGATACTCACAAACCTTTTAAATTAATGAAAAAATTAATTCCTTAATTAAAATAATAGGAAAATACCTCAATATATCTTAGGTGTTATGTATTATTTTATGATGTGTTGTGCTTATTTTTATAAAAAAATGGGCATGATAGTAAATTTTCTAAGAAGATCCATCCCTAGTTTTGCATAAATTACTAGGCACATTGATAAAATGATGATAATCAATCCCTCTTTCAAATGGAATAATAAAGGAAAATAAGAATCTAATAATATTAAAAATTCCATTACACACACACCTACCTTGGTTTTTGCAGATTTCATAAAAGTGTTCATCATCTAATGTTATTCCTCAAACCATACTCTTTTAGTCATTCTGATTCAAAATAATAGTGAAGAGATTGAGTCACCAATTCAATCATGAGTTTTGGTCTTAAATATTTGGAATTTAAATATTCCCTAGAATAAAAACATGTATATGTTGTTGTGAAGGTTGTCAAATAATTTAGATATTATATGATTCATTCACACTCTATTGTGATCATGTTGAATACAATAGTGAATTCTATTTTAAACTAGCAAGAACTAGGTTGAAAACAAGTAAATTAGATTGAAAAAAATTAATAGTATGACTTTGAGATAAGGCCCACCAAATTGATGAAAGGAAAATGTTTGTGTTAGCTTATGTTAGAATAGGAAAATACTTCAACAACCCCTTCAGTGAGTCCAAATAATTAGATAAGATAATAATCACCTTTAATTCTATTTATGGATTATATATATAAGTGGTTTTTCAAGCATTACTTTCTTACTAACATATGGATACTTCCCATCTCATCTAGATTATAAACAAGAAAGAATGTTTAAATTGAAGGATAAAAAATATGTGATCTAAGATGGCACATTTTTTAATAAAAATATCAATGGCTTCTTTCTTAAATGTGTTGATAAATAACAACATAAAAAAATTCTAGAATATATTCATAATTAGGCTTGTGGTGGACATTTTTCAGCTCCAGTCAAAACATTACTATTTTCCTACACTTTTCAAAGGCTCTTATGACTGGGTAAGGAAGTTTGAATCAAGTTATCAATTCATCAAATGACCAAAGCTTAAAACTTTCCCTTAATCTCATGGTAATATGGATCCTTTCTAATTATGGGGATTAAATTTTATAGGAATAGTGAACCCTCATTTAAGTTCTAGTCACACTCACGTTCTCACTTCTATACATTATTTTACCAAGTGGGTAGAGTCTATCCCAATAAAACAATAACTTATAAAGTTGTATGTAATTTTATCAAGTAAAAGATATTGATAAGATATGGTGTTCCATAAAATATTATAACCGATAATGAATCTAACTTTTCATAATTGGTGGGTTTCTATTACATTTATGGTATTTACTTATCTCACTCTTCAAATTATTATCCACAAGTAAATTCTTAGGTGGAATCAAATAATAATAATAATAATAATAATAATAATAATAATAATAATAATAATAATAATAATAATAATAATAATAATAATAATAATAATAATAATAATAATAATAATAATAATAATAATAATAATAATAATAATCATAATAATAATAATAATAATAATAATAATAATAATAATAAATCCTCCATAAATTGGTAGACTAAAATCAAAGGAATTACTATAAAACATTATATGATGCACTTTGGGTAGATTGTATAACTTCAAAGAAAGTTATTGGAATTTCACACCTTAAATTAGTATATGTAATTGATGATTTTATTGCTATAACACTTGAATTACCTACACTAAAGATTACAAGAGCCATTAAAAATTAGAATTTTAAAATTTCACTTGATAAATGGATCCTATTGTTGAAATTTGCCATTGATGTCATTCATTTATATACTATCATTGATGTCAAAAAGGATTAGTAATGTGAGAGTTATATTTTATGTCATATGCCTAAGGTCATTGATGTCAAAGGAATTTTGAGGTCAAGTGTTGGTTCACAAGAAGGTGGCTATGGTCATTTGTATGAGGTTGATTATTTGAGCTTACTAATATGGCTTTGAGTGATCTAATGGAGTGTCTTATGAAGCATAGTGAGTTATGGAAATATTAGTGGATATAGGTATTTGGATTTATTTTAGGTAGTGTAAATTTCATGTCTTTGGTGAGGATATTTAGATCTTCATGAGTTTAAAGAGAGAGATTGTATTCATGTCTTGTGTGTTCAAGAAGTCTAGTTCAAACTTGGGTAGTGAACTATATGGTTTAAGGAGACTTGGCTAAATTTTAATGATGGAAGATGTTTTGGATATTGTATTATATGTTTGTAGGTGAATATTAAGATTTATAAGGTGTCTTGAAAATATCAAAGTGGTATAGTGCCTAATAAGTCTATTTGATAAACTAGTTCTTAAAGCATGGATATGGCTTATAGAGGCATGATGGTGGTGGCATCAATGTCTATGAGTTTTAAGTTGTGAAAAATATTGTTAGATCATGTGAGAAATGTGTTGATTCAATCACATGACTCTCATAGTGAGCTAATGGGGTAAGTTCTTCTTTGGTGGTCTTTTTATGGACCTAGTCTTAAACCCTACATGGTAGAATGAGGTATCATGATTAGGTTTAGAGGATTTTGAGATAATTTGAGCATGTATTAAGGTTTTACATGTTTTTTCAAGTATTCTAGTATATTTTAAGGTTCTACGTTGAAATAAAAAGCATGAAAATGAGTTTAAAGGTCTCTTACATGTGTAGAATGAAGAGATGGTGACCTAAAAAGGATTTTTTTATGCTCGTTTTCATGTATAACTTATGCATGGGGTTATAATTAGTTAATGGTAGTTTGGGAAGGGTCATAGGTGTATTTTATTGTAATTTTTTTTAATTTCAAGGGCAATCCTTTATGAATGATTTATTAAGTGTAAAAATAGGATTTTAGTGCTTTGAAACCCTAATAGTGACCCAATATGGAAGATGTGATTCAAAAGTGATCAAAATGGATTGGAAAGGTTAGTTTGATGATTATATATTAGATTCAACTCTTTTGATCAACTCTAGGTGGTATTGTTTAGAGAGAAGAGAAAGAAAATGATCAGTTACAGGCATATTTCTAAATAAGTTTGTGTAGTTTTTAAAAGTTGTGTTGACCAAAAGAAATGAATGAATGGAGGGATAAGTTCAGAAATCATAATTTATATCCATGAAGGTCTTAAGAAAAGATATATATTTTGTATTGATCATTTTAGTCATTCTATTGAGCCAACCGCTAACTAGTTCTATAATGTAAAATGCGTGTTTCCAAAATTATTGCTATTAAAGGCCTTTGCATAGTAGACTATTGATCCTGAGTGATTGAAGATGTTTTATAGGTATTTTTTTCTTATTATTTAATTGGAGAGAGAGTTAAAGTAATTTTAATTATTTTAAATGTTGGTCACAAAGTTGACTGATCTGGTTGTGTAAGGACGTGAGAGAGAAGGTCAATAGATTGTCATATAAGACCAATAATTGACACTATAAATATATATATATATATATATATATATATATATATATATATCACAATTTATAGTGTCAATTATTGGTCTTATATGACAATCTATTGACCTTCTCTCTCACGTCCTTACACAACCAGACCAATATACACACACATAGATATATATATATATATATATATATAAGGATGTAATGGAGGTCACATAAGAACTATTTATGTGCATAATTAATCTTAGAAGTGTCTTTACAGGAGTTGAAAACAACATTCATAATGACTATGTTGTCAGGCTTGTTGGTAGTTCTAAGTAGTCATCTAACAGAGATGAATTTGAGGTGATTTGCCTAGATTTGAAGAATATAATTCATATTAATATGTTATTAAGGTATATAAGTTTCATATGATTAAATTTATAATCATTAAATGTCCTTATATAGATGGTGGTGAATTGTCATGATTGGGTTTTTGAGAAAATTGGCAGTTCTAAGTAAGCTTTTTTATGAGGTGTTCCTAAGTATTTTGATCCTAATATAAGATTTATAGTGTAATTTAATGACCCTAAGGTCATTAATTTTCCATCCATATGTGGATTATTTCTATAATGTGTTTCTATAGGTTGTTTGAGCTTCATATTGGAAGATAATGTTTTTGGGGTAATTAGGCCTAATGGTGCTTTCAAGGTGTGAGAAAAGGATTTATGACTTATTAATCATGGATAAGGTTATTTAAGGTTTCTATCTAAGTATTTTAAATATTTTATTTCTTTGGTGAGGGACATATGGGCTATAAAGGTTTAAGTTATTTCATGGAAAAGATAGACCTTATTGAAATTATGTCTCTAGTAAGGCCTAAAAGAAGAAAGAGCTCTAAGTGAGTTTGGATGACCTAATTGTGATCTTATTTTGATTTTTTATTATGTGTGACATGTCATAAGACATGTTTTGGTTTTGATCTTGATGGATTAGTGCTTTGGCATATAGAGAGTAAGTAAACTAGTGACAAGTATAAGAAGCAGGCCATATGGGCTTATTTGGGCTAGTTAGACTATTAGAGATTAAAGTGATTGAAATAGAATATTGATGAGTTGTGAAAGGTCATGAATATAAAAATATTGTATTGAATATGCCATTAAGTTCTAATAGTGTTTATATAGGTGATGAGCAAGTAAATTGTATTGATACAAGATTATTAGTCCTATTTGTCTAGATATGATTATGAAAAGGATTTAATTGAATATCAAGATAAAGGAGTAGAATAGAGGGATAAGGATGGATATAAATAAATTAAATCTATTCATGAGATGATGATTTATTTTTAGAAGGTCTACAATCAATTTGTATGTTTGATTTTCTATCTATAAGGGTAGAATGTGAAAGGAATATCTAGAGAACTTTAGATTGATGATATAAACTAAGATAGGGTAGTGAGTAGTGACCTATGAGAGTTCCTTTAGATTTTCATATATGATTAGTGCTGTGTTCCTAATGTGTTATAGGTCAATATGTGTTTTGTTGATCCATATGTTATATATGAGGTATTTTTGAGTGAAAAAGAAAGGGTAGTTTTATATGTGTGAGAGGAAAATTTGAGCGTGATAGAGAAAGAGAAGACCATAATCAGTTGTGAGATGGAAACAAAGCAAGGTGGATAGTTTCAAAATCTTTATTTAGTGTGTGCTTTATAATCAAGGGGGTTATAGTCTCATAAAAATATTGTGCTTTCTAAATTCAAGTTATTGCTTGATAAATTCTTAGGGGTTAGTGTTCCTTAATGGGCTTATGCTCAACTAAACTTGATTTATAGTATTATAGGAAAAGTTTTCCAAGATGTGTTTTAGTGGGTTTTATCCCCCATGATGGATTCCAACATGGCTCCTGTGTTCATGTGATGTGTTCTTATGTTCCATGTTTTATATGAGTATGCTTTCATTTTGATGTTGTCAGATTAGTTGATATATGTTTGAATGGTTAATAAATGATGATTGGAATTTAATGAAAAATAATGAATGTTGATTCACACCCCCCTTCAGTGGCTATGCATCCAATAATTAGTATTATATTAGGTCCTTTAGAGAAGGATTTATAACTTGAAGATGATCTTAGAAGCATAAGATGGCTAAGAAAATAAGGAAAGAGAATCAAGAGTTTAGATCTATGTTCATGGTTCTTGAGGAAAAGTTTTGTACCTTAAATATTGACATGGTCATAATGGCCAAAGAAGATGATAAGGATATCAATGATCTTAAGGATTAGTTAGAGGTTGAAACTGCATGCCTAAAATTAAAAGATTAAAATAATAAGTATTACAAGATAGATTTGGATTAGCTCTTAGTCAGGGTGGAAAAGAATGAAAAAGATAATGAGAAAGTCAAGAAGCATACAAACATGAAGGACAACATGAAGAAACCAATCAGGTAGCCCAATGTAATAAGGTACTCAAATTATTTTCATGGATATTATTTTATTTATCATCATTTTGGTCATAGGGCAAGAGATTGTATGAGGAGAAGCAATCGGTCAAAGGGAGATCACAATCATCATCAAGTAAGAGGTATGAGTGAGGTTATTTTTTATTGTTTTCATAAGGTTAGTCACATTGAAATATTTTTTCAAAATGGAGTTAATAGGTTATCAAAATATGAGAAGGGATATAGAGCTCTTAAATTATATGAGAAAGGTAAAACATTGGTATGGAAGCCTAAGATAGTTAACACTCTTCATGTTGTGTCCAAGGTTCAAGATGGTTTGGTTACCATTTTAAAGGATGGGTTAGTTGTTAAATATTTCCAAGAGTTCCTATTATCTGCATATAGTGATAAGGTATTCAAATAAAAATAAAAGGAGGATGAGGTCATTGATCTAAAGGTACTTATCAAACCTAAAAGGACTCTAACAAAAGATAGTCAACTTCATGACTTCAAAGAGGTCAAGAAAAGTGGTTTGGAGATTTGGTAATCTTTTGAATTTATGGTATTTTAAGAGCCCTATGAATTGGGGTGATTCTATTAGTATTCATAGAGGTATTATTTAGAAAATGAAAACATGAGAAGGTAGTTGTGAGAAGATCAAATAGATGACTGTAGAGTTGTGTTGTTTAGTTCATGAAGAGTCATGATATGGTGTGAAGAGGTATTTCCTTAGTTTAAAGGTATGAGAATTTATGTTATATATCTTTATATGCAATGAATCTATTTGGAAGTGACCTAGGAAATAAGTATCATATATTTAGTAAGAAAGAAGTCCATAAGGGATAAGCTTGTGATGTGAATTGGAAGATTAGTATGTTTATCAACTTATGGAAGAAGAAAACTTACTGGATGATTATTGCATCTTGTTAGGTGTTGCATGAAAATAAATTTTGTGTTATAAGTAAATTGGATTATATAGTTGGATTTGATGCTTGATCTAAGGGGGAGATTATCAATTTTTAGTTTTAAATATTGAATAGTGGTTATTAACTATGTCAGTGGTTTTAGGTGAGACAAGTTGCATTGTTTATGTTCTTGATGGTTGTCAGATTCTTTTGAGAAGTATTTTTAACCATTGGAAAAATTCATTTGGGTCTAAGAAGTGTTGAAAATTATCATTGATTAAGGAGGAAATTTTTGTGAATTGTTATTAAGTGTTGAGATTTTATATTTAATGTTGTCATTGATGTCAAAGGTTATTATGAAGATGCATGGTTTTTTCATTGATGTCAATCTAGTATCATTGATGTCAACGGTTATTGTGAATATGTTTGGTCAAGTAATCCTTGATTTACATATATGAATGAGTTCTATTGTCATCATAATGAGTGTTATTGTCGTGATGAGAAAATGTTGTTTGAAGAATATTCTAATGTTTGTTTGATTGAAATCCTTAAGAAATAGCAGGAATGAGTATAGGTTAATATAGATAATATAAATAATCTTATAATGATTTTTATAAACCTTTTAAGATGGTATTTAAATGTGGCATGATGATATGAGTGAGATATGAAGAAGAAGTTGTGTGATCTGAAGATCTATGTAAGTAATTCTAAAGATGCTATAAATGAGATATGAAGATGGAAATGCTCTGAAGAATAATTAATAGTGTTTGAACATGAGAGAGATTATCTAAGGTTGTAAATGAGGTATTTAGGACCTTATAATTGATAAAAAGGTTAGATCCAAAGATCTATGTATGTAGCTCTAAAGATGCTACATAGATCCCAGTCATGCTTTGAAGATATGTAAGTAAGCCCAAAGATATTATGTCAAATTTATCAATAAGAGTGAGTGTATGAGATTGATTGAGCATAAAAAAGAGATAATCAAACATAGGAGATTTTTAAGGTAAAACTTATAGGGTGGCTATAAGGTCATATTTTATGCCTAATAAGACTTGCAAGTGAAGGCTTAGAAAGCAAGAAGAGAGATGGTGGATAAATGATGTAATAAGATCAATATTCATGATATAAGTGAGAAAGCAAATGTTGACAGAGAGGATT